>LNAC01000089.1:3014650-3077122 GCA_002007465.1 Ailurus styani | reverse complement strand
TTTTGAATGTTTAATTTTTCTCAAAATAATGAGTCCCAAACAACTTTAAACACACTCCAAATAAGAATTCGATATTATATTATAATTCTATATTATATATTTACATATGATATATACAAATTATAATTTAAAGTTATATATTGAATGCATACTAAGCCATATACTCAAATGCATTCATGAGGTGATTGAAATCATGAAACAAATACATAGAGATTTTATATCTAAATTCATTGAGTTTATTCCATTTTTTAAATTCTTGTAAGATAAGATACATGAACCTTGGAGTCACACTGATGAACCAAACCCAGACGTTGTTTTTACGGATTTAAAGCATGAAGTATATAAACTTATTTTGTGCAAATACATTAGGACCTCAATAAAATATACTGTTATTGTTATATATCAAGCAAAAACATCTTCAATTCTCAATTTATTGAATATGTGACATGTGACTTCATATAATGCTATCCATAAGAGATACATACAATTCTTACTGATTTTATGGACTATGTATGTATTTACTGAACTACAACTTTGTCAGACTCAATGAACATATTTACCGTGTTGAGTTTGAGGGCAAGAATTGTCAAGGGAAGTATATGGATCTCCAGTATCAAGATTTAATTTTACTAAGTACTCATCACGCAACCAAATATATAAATGAAAGCAAATATTTAGAACTGGACTGTGTGCCTTGGTATCACTGATTCAGACAATAAGATATAGATAAAACTTCACCTTCTGGTAAACCTTTCCTTTTCAACACTATGCCGACTAATTATCACATAAATTTTGAAAGAAATTCCCATGGCCTTTCTTAAAATATTTCTGGATTTTCAAAACCGAAGCATTTGTGAAGGTTCTCACCTCTCAAGATGTCTAATTAGCTCTCCTTGTGCATTGAGACCTACAAGTTTCTTTCAAGATTCAAAGCTAAAGTTAGAAACTTAATTTCAAATGATATCAAAACCCAGTTTGATAGCACTTTGATTTTCAATATAAAATGAAATGCTTGAGAAACTGTAGGCAAATTACCATGTTAAATTATAGGCATCTGTCAATGTTTCAGCCTTTTTAAAACATTTTTTGCAAGTTATTGAAATTATAACATAACTCTGAATTTTCATTTTTGTGAAAAGAATGAGATTAGAACCTTATGTTAACTATTAAAGACAAAAATGATCTTGCTTTGTTTCTCTGATACATAAATGTTACTGTGAATTTTATACAAAATAACATGTCTGCATTTATTACTTGCAGCATTCTTACATGGAATACATATATGTTAAGGGAATGTAAAAGGAACACATATATGTTAAAGTTGAAATTATAAAGAGAAAGATACCCTAAAATAATCATCTCTGATTATGTTTTAGAAACCAAACTGTTCTAGAAGAATCTTATTCCTGTATCTAGTAAAATTTATTCATGACCAGTGTCATATCCTTAACACATTCACAAGTTCCTATAATTTCAGAAAAAAAATGTTGTTTAAGATATAGTTATACAAAAATTCATCTCTGTGCATCTGAAGTTCTAATTTATCTGGGCATCCTATAATCTTATTTGCTAAATCTGACAACTCTATGATTAAAAAACTTTAGAAGTAACTTAAATATTCATCAATGCAATAATTATATAACACAATACATTCCAGGCACCATTCCAAGTACTTCCCAAATTTCTCTGATAAATTTCTTGTACATCTAGTCCTATTTTGGTTTCTGCTTCTGAGGTGATCCAAACAAATATAGAAAGTCTACTGGTACAAGTGGTCCAGAATGTTGCTGGTGACAGATTTGATGTTAATGATTCTTCTTATGAATTTATTATGACTGTAGACCTAAGCCCTGGAAATCTTGACAATACAGTTTTGTCTTCAAAGCTAGTTGTATTTTTTATCCTTTTCCCTAGTGATAATGATTTTTGCATTAGGGAAATGATCGGGAATTAGCAGAGCGTATTTCTACGTGACCTGGAAATTCTTCAAATGATTTAGATCATATAATATATTCCTTGAGACTTGAGTCATGTGACATTATGCATGTCATCACTGCCATTATTTTGGACATAAGCAGGAAGGCAGAACACCTCGCAGAGGAAAAAGCAGCAACCAGGTTTTCTTCACTCTGCTTGGGTATCTATAGACTTCCAACACTAGGGGGCAGTAAGGTGGTGTTATCCATTGCTACACAGACGTTCGAAATAATTCAAGTGAAAAGATTTCACCAGCAGATGGCCAAGAAATCTATTTTGATAGGGTTTAGTTGAAGTCTTACATGACGCTCTCTGGTGTTAAAAACTTTTTAAAAGTTTGAAAAAATTAAAAGTACTCTTCTGAATGGTTGTATCATTTGGAGTTATGGACTTTTCATTTGTTAATTAAAAAAAATAATTTATTGTTTTGGTGACTTGAAGGAGGGAATTTTCTTTGATCTTTAACAAGAATTAACAAAAGGTATATGTTTATTTTTAAGAAATTATCTTTACTTTCTTTATAAATTATAAATGTCAATCATATGACATTTTTAAAAAGGCAAAATTATTGTGTTAAGGTACAGATCTAGTTTTCAGGGGATGTAAGTGGAGGGAGGAGGAACTTTATGGATAATTAAATTGCCCTGTATTTTGATTGTGATGTGAATACATACTATAAACTTGTCAAAACTTATAAAATATACACTAGAAAGGATATATTTTACTGTATACATGTCAAAAAATAAGTTGAATTATAGATACTGTTTATTGCCTGACTACTATATTTATTTGATATTTATTGAAATATTACTACTAAATCATTGAATAACTTACTGACAATACAATAGGTAGCCTTTTATACAATAAAAACATAGGGAATTTCATAGTTAATAAACAAGTTGTATAAAGCAATATGATAAAATTAAGCCATTATTAAGAGGAGATTATTAAAAAGCAAAAGCAGGCAAACTTGAAAAATAAGCATACAGAAACCCTGGAAATGGAGATATAATATTTGAAATAAGAAATAAACGCTTACTCTTGGGCCCCTGGGTGGTTCAGTGGGTTAAAGCCTCTGCTTTCGGCTCAGGTCATGATCTCAGCGTCCTGGGATCGAGGCCCACATCGGGCTCTCTGCTCAGCAGGGAGCCTGCTTCCTCCTCTCCCTGTCTCTCTGCCTGCCTCTCTGCCTACTTGTAATCTCTCTCTGTGTGTCAAATAAATAAATAAAAAATCTTAATAAAAAAAAAGAAATAAACGCTTACTCTTAAGTCACTGTATATTGAAATA
Organism: Ailurus styani; assembly: GCA_002007465.1. Lineage (NCBI taxonomy): Eukaryota > Metazoa > Chordata > Mammalia > Carnivora > Ailuridae > Ailurus > Ailurus styani. The sequence continues at coordinate 3,073,855 of LNAC01000089.1, read as the reverse complement.
TTACTTTAAATTATTGAAATTACCAACAATTGAACCCCTATTGCTGCACAGCACATTATGTAACCTTTATATAAAAAAACAATTTATCTTGGTAAGCTTGTAGACTTGGTAGAGATCATAGCAAATGCACTCCATAGGGATGACACAAAGTCAGGAATAAGTGTAATTACTGTGGAAGGTAATTCTTGCTGAATATGTGGCTACTTATAAAAGTATAAAACATATTAAAACATTCATAGCCATGTGACATAGGAGACAAAAACATGGGTATTTCATGCCCCTCAAAATAAGATATAACAGAGTAATAGGGGAAGGAGTTTGAAGTAGATTAAATATTTATTTGTAGAATAAATTATGAATAAAAGCAGGAAAACTTGAAATACAGTCACACAGAAATCTTGCATGTGGAAATGTAATATTGGAAATAAATTATGTGGACTAAGTCATAAAGAATAAACACAGTTGAATAGACAATCAGTGAATTGGAAGACTGAAGAGAAAAAAATAAGAGGGATTAGGTAAATTGTAGACTGAGAAGTTAAAAATATTTTTTAAGGTAAATGATTCAGAAAATATGAATGTGTGCTGTTCGTTGAGGCTGTTAGAAACTATTCCAGTCCTCCTCCTTCCTAGACCCTGTTAAGACTTGCTCCTTCTGACTTTGGCTCAGGGGTGAGAAAAATTGACTACTTTTATTTCTTGCTGTGATAGAGAATTTTGTATCAGAATAAACTCTAACAGAGTAAGAAGGAAAGCTGAGTGCACTTAGGAGACTTGTAGAACTCCCAAACTGAGTAGGGCTTCAGGAGCTAAGATCCTGGAATACAAAGAGAGGCGAGCCCCGAATTCAGTTCAATTTACAATTTGAGACATTTATAGATTTCTAAACAGTGACTGAAAGATAGAAACAGCCAAATTCTTGAAAATATCTTGTGTTTGGGAAGAAAAGTCAATGCGTTTGGGGCAAGCACATGAAGGAGGTCTCTGGTGAACATGTCAGATTTTCAGTTGGGAATTTTGTACATTTACCACTCAGGAAGAAAACCAAAATTAGAACCACCTTCACAAATACTGAATCCAAGCTACCAGTCAGCTCAATCTCTGATCTGATTAAAGTACCCTAGCACAGCATTAATTGCCTACCAAAAGAAAAGTAATTCCACTTTATAGAATTTTAGTATTACCTATGCCGTTAGTCTTTTTAAATTACATGCCTTATTTTAAGGTATTTATAGATTTATGTTCTGTTGTTAAGAAATAAAAGAGATCCCATGTGCTCTTTGCTCGGTTTTTCCAAAGATAGCATCTTGCACAATTACATTACAATATCATAACCATAACATTTCCATCACCAGAAGGGTCTCTTATGTGCCCTAAAGTATCCATAACATGTTCTTCATGTTCTACCTCCAGCTTAACCCCCAAAACCACTATTCTGTTTTCCATTTCTGTAATTTTTTCCTTCCCCAAATGTTAAATGAAATCATACAGTAGGTACCTTTTGGGATTGATTTTTTTTCACTTGGCATAATTCTCTGGAGATTCATGCAAATTACTGCATGTATAAATAGCTTACTCATTTTTATCGCTTGGTATTATTCCAAGCTATGGATGTACCACTGTTTGTATAGCCATTCATACACTGAGGATTATTTAGTTTGTTTCTAGATTTTGCTATTATGAACAAAACAGCTATACTCATTCATGTACAGAATTTTGTGTTAACATAAGTTTTAAATTATTTGGTAAAATGCCTGAGAGTTATTTAATTGCTGGATCATATGACAGTTCCATGTTGAGTGAGTTAAGAAACTGCCAAACTATTTTCCAGTGGGGTCGTGTCATTCTATATTCCCACAGGAAATGTGTAATTGATCCAGTCGTCCATATCTTTGCCAGCATTTGGTGTTATCATTTTTTATTATAGATGTTCCATCGTTTATGTGATCTCATTGTGGTTTTAGTTTGCGTTTTCCTTAATGGCTAATACTGTTAAGCTTCATCTCATGTGCTTATTTGCTATTTGTATATATTCTTCAGTAAAGGTCTATTCATGTATTTTGTCCATTTTCGAATTGGAATTTTTTAAAAGATTTTATTTATTTATTTAACAAAGAGAAAGAGAATAAATAGGGGAAGTGGGAGAGGGAGAAGCAGGCTCCCTGCTGAGCAGGGAGCCCAATAGGGGCTGGATCCCAGGACTCTGGGATCATGACCTGAACTGAATAAAGGCAGATGCTTAACCGACTGAGCCGCCCAGGAGCCCCAGGTTTTGTTTTTGTTTTTGTTTTTTGTTTTTTTCACTGTTGAGTTTTGAGAGTTCTTTCTATATTCTAGATACTTGTCCTTTGATAGAGATACTTTCTCATACTCTCTACTGTTCTTTTCATTCTCTTAGCAGGGTTTTAACAGAGCAAAATTTTAAATTTTGATGAAGTTCAATTTATATTTTTTTCTTTTATGGATCATGTTTTTGATGTCAGGTATAAGAAATCTTGCCAAATCCTACATCTCAAATGTTTTCTCTGATTTTTTCTAAGAGATTTATATTTTACATTTAAATATGTGATTCATTTTGAATTAAATTTTGTGTAAGGTGTGAAACTTAGGTTGAGGATTTTTATTTTATCCATCAATCCATCCATCAATAGCTATTGCTTATGGATGTCCATTTGCTCATTTGTTGAAATAATTGTCTTTCTACCATTGAGTTGTGCTTAAATATTTGTCAGAAAGTTGAGCATATTAGTGGAGTCTATTTCTGAGTTTTCTATTCTGTTTCATTGGGTTATGTGTCTATCCCTTTGCCAATACCACATGTTCCTGATGAGGGTAGTCATATAATGTGTTGACACTGGGTATATGGATTCATTTTACTTTACCCAGATTAAAGACTGAACATTATTAGACCACTAAATATTAACACAAATTTGATGGCCGCTCAAGTCTCATCACTTTCAAGCACAAGATCTAGACAATTTATGGGCATGTTTAACTGAAACCTCAAAAAACACAGGGATAACATATCATCAAAAAAACATCTCTTCTAGAACTCAGAAAAAGCCATAATTTTCCCTAAATCATTTTAAAAACTAGTATAATATCAGTATCAAAACTATGTAATTAAAATTCAATTAAAATAAAAATTACAAGACATCATTTCTGCTTATATAAAAATTCTAAACAGAATACAAGCAAACCAAATAAGATATTTCTAAAACAAAATTCCTGATTATTATGGTTTATGTTATCCTTGCATGTATGCTTTGATGTTAGATGATCACATTGTCAGACTAAAGGAACAAAAACAAATGATCATTTCTGTAGATCCACTTAAAAAAAAAAGAGGCATCTCATGAATTTAAAAAAATCTTAGTTAACTAGGAACAGAATGAAACTTCATTGAATTGGTAAATGATATCTCTCAAAATCTGACAGGAAACAATGTAACTTACATAAAAATTACATATCATAAAAATTAACCAAAGCTTGGAAATAGAATGATTATAAGTCCTTTTAATTTCATTGGCTTATCCTAAGATTACTTGAATATCAAGAAGAATGGATCTATATTTGACTTCATTACTTACCAATTAATTAGAGCCCAGACACTGTGAAATTACATGTTCAGTTGTATGTTACTATCTATACAAAAGATAAGCCCAGAGGTTACATATTTTGCAGGTAGGACCTTAACCAGTTTTGTCTCCATTTGCAAATTCATATTAGCCTTTCTTGATCTATTTACCTAGGATCCTGACTTAGCATTTGGCAGGTTTTCTCTAATGAATGGAAGGATTTTTAACATATATTCATTTATTTTTATGAGAGTTGTGTTTTTAATTTTGAAAATTATACTGCATCAGCACTTAAAATAGAAACATTAGGGGTATTTATATTAAGGTAGGGAATAATGCATGTCACTACCTTCACCTTTATTATAGAAGATTAAACCATAAGTTTGCCATTCTATTCATTTATAAAGAAACATTTATAAGAAAATAAGCAGAAATAAAAAACTGGTAAAGAGGGTATGGAAGTGTTCATTTTGCAATATACTGTTCTTAGTATACTCCTGGCATGCACAAAACAACAAACTAATTCAATGGATATTTAATGCCTTCACAATATTCCAGTCACAACCATGAGGTTTCATCTGTGAACAGTAATTTTTAGCAATGGGATAGCTTAAGTGTTTTATAACATTTTGAAGCAAGTGATTATTTCAGTTGACAAATTTCATTTAACATCTTTAATGAAAATGGACCCATTGTATGTGGATGTTTTAGCATCCCTTATTTTATGCTATGAGTATTTATTAAACACCCATTCTGTACCAGGCTCTTACTATCAATGTAGTGGTTAATGGCAGGTGCTCATCTAGGAATACTGTCCTTAGAAGCACCCAGGGAAAGACTGCTGGGTTGATTAAGACTCCAAACTGATCTGTAAACCACTAAATGTCTCCATCTGTCCGAACAATTTTACTTTCAGGGCTTAATGTCAAAGAAATTGGTAAAATCGGGGGCACCTGGGTGTCTCAGTGGGTTAAAGCCTCTGCCTTTGGCTCAGGTCATGATCTCAGGGTTCTGGGATCGAGCCCCGCATTGGGCTCCCTGCTCAGCAGGGAGCCTGCTTCCTTCTCTCTCTCTGCCTGCCTCTCTGCCTGCTTGTGACCTCTCTCTCTCTGTCAAATAAATAAATAAAATCTTTTTAAAAAAATTGGTAAGATCACCAGCAAAGAGTATTGACACTATGAGTCGTGTTGGCATCTCCCCCTCCATTCTTCCTAATGATCACTCCTCTTCACACTCCCACATATTTTTGCTCCTCTACCATCCTTCTGGAAGACTGTCAACTCCAGACAGGACAAACAATTGGGTTTTCTCAAACAGCTGAACACAGAACCATTGGAAGTCTTCTTGAATAGTAAATTTCTCATACTATTACTTTACTAAAAAACAAACCGAAGCAAAGCAAAAGAAGCAGAGAAAACTAACCAGCCCAAAACATACCAATATGTATAAAAATGTATAATTTAATAATAAATTAAGACACAGTTTTCTCATAATGTATCTACCTCATGCTACTTAAGGTGTAGACCATGAATTATTTCCAGTCCTCGAAAATGTTTATTAATGGCCTAAACAGATAGGTATTAGAAGTAAGACTATTTTTTTTAAGTTTTTAATTTTTTTAAAAGATTTTATTTATTTATTTGACAGAGAGAGAGAGATCACAAGTAGGCAGAGAGGCAGGCAGAGGGAGAGGAGGAAGCAGGCTCCCTGCCGAGCAGGGAGCCTGAGGTGGGCCTCCATCCCAGGACCCTGAGATCATGACCTGAGCCGAAGGCAGAGGCTTTAACCCACTGAGCCAACCAGGCGCCCAGTTTTTAAATTTTTTAAATTAGTTTTAGAGGTAGAATTTAGTGATTCATCTGTTGCATATAACAACAGTTATTACATCAAGTGCCCTCCTTAATGCCCATCACCCAATTACTGCAAGCCCCCCCCTTCCTTCCGGCAGCCCTCAGTTTGTTTCCTAAAGTTAAGAGTCTCTCATGGTTTGCCTCCCTCTCAATTTTCATTTTATCTTATTTTTCCTTCCCTTCCCCTATATTCATTTGTTTTGTTTCTTAAATTCCACTGAGTGAAATCATATGACATTTGTCTTTCTCTGATTTATTTCACTTAGCTCAATACCCTCTAATTCTATCCATGTCACTGCAAATGGCAAGATTTCATTCTTTTTGATGGCTGAGTAATATTCCATTGTATGTATATACCACCTCTTCTTTATCCATTCCTCTGTCGATGGATATCTGGGTTCTTTCCATATTTTGGCTATTGCAGACATTGTTGCTATAAGCCTTGCGGGTGCATATGCCCCTTTGAATCACTATGTTTGTATCCTTTGGATAAATACTTAATACTGTAATTAATTGTTGGGTCATAGGGTAGTTCTATTTTCAACTTTTTCAGGAACCTCCATATTGTTTTCCAGACTGGCTGTACCAGTTTGCATTCCCACCAATAGTGTAAGAGGGTCCCCTTTCTCTGTATCCTCTCCAGTATCTGTTGTTTCCTGAGTTGTTAATTTAGCCATTCTGCCAGGTGTGAGGTAATATCTCATTGTGATAGCATAGACATTTTAACAATATTTGTTCTTCCAACCCATGAGCATGGAATATTTTTCCATTTCTTTGTAAATTCCTCAATTTCTTTCATAAGTGTTCTTCAATTTTCAGAATACAGATCCTTTTCTCTTTGGTTACATTTATTCCTAGGTATCCTATGGGTTTTGGTACAATTTTAAGTGGGATCAATTCCTTGATGTCTCTTTCTTCTGCCTCGTTAGTATATAGAAATGCAACTGACTTCTGTGCATTGATTTTGTATCCTGTAGCTTTGCTGAATTCCTATATGAGTTCTAGCAATTTTTAGGTGGAGTCTTGTGGGTTTTCTACAGAGTCTCACGTTGTCTGTGAAGAGTGAAAGTTTGACTTCTTCTTTGCCAATTTGGATGCCTTTTATTTCTTTTTGTTGTCTGATTGCTGAGGCTAGGATTTCCAGTACTATTTTGAACGACAGTGATGGAAGTAGACATCCCTGTTGTGTTCCTGACCTTAGGGGTAAAGCTCTCAGTTTTTCCTCATTGAGGATGATATTTATTGTGGGTTTTTGTATATGGGTTTTATGATATTGAGGTATGTTCCTTCTGTCCCTACACTGCAGATTTATCAAGACAGGATGCTGTATTTTGTCAAATGTTTTTTCTGCATCTATTGAAAAGATCATATGATTCTTGTCCTTTCTTTTATTAATGTGGTATATCACTTTGATTTGCTGAAGTTGAGCCACCTTTGCTGCTCAGGAATAAATTCCATTTGGCCATGGTGAATAATCCTTTTAATGTATTGTTGAATCTTATTAGCTAGTCTCTTGGTGAGAAATTTTCTTCCAGATTGCCTTATTTGTTGGCATATAGTTGCTCATAATATTCTCTTAGAATTGTTTGTATTTCTTTGGTGTTGCTTGTGATATCTCCCTTTCATTCATGATTCTATTTATTTGGGTCCTTTCTCTTTTCTTTTTAATAAGTCTCATTAAGAGTTTATCACTCTTATTAATTCTTTCAAAGAACAAGCTCCTAGTTTCAGAAATTAGGAGTAAAATGTTAGCAATTAATTGTATGGCAATTTGATATTACCATCACAATTTATTTTTTATTTTTTTGTTTTTTTTTAAAGATTTTATTTATTTATTTCACAGAGGGAGAGAGATCACAAGGAGGCAGAGAGGCAGGCAGAGAGAGAGAGGGGGAAGCAGGCTCCCCGCTGAGCAGGGAGCCCGATCCAGGAATCGATCACAGGACCCTGAGATCATGACCTGAACCGAAAGCAGAGGCTTTAACCCACTGAGCCACCCAGACGCCCAATTTTTTTTTTTTTTTACAAAATTTTCTTGCTGGACAGAAAAGAAAAGATTAAAGAAAAGAAATTGTATTTCACCAAAAATATTTTAAAGTGCATCATCTAAGTACAATACTAAGTTAGAATATATTAAAATTGCCACTTTATTGGTTTAACATATTTATATAAGCTAGCTATTCGATTTTGACTCATATTCTGTTTTTACCTATGGTAATATTAACAACTTTGAGTGTCCTATTTTTGAAAATAAGGAAAAACCTGTTAACCACAGGTCAAATGGGAATTCCCAATGTGTACTGGAGACAGGCTCATAAAATCTGTAAATTTCCTTATAATTCAATCTCTCTATTTGCCAAAAACTCAGGTTAGGCAGTGTTTTCATTTTCTGTTCTTACATTTATTACCAAATAATAAAAATTTTCTTTACACTCCTTAAATTCATGTACATGGTTACTGCATATTTAAGCTTCAGTAATAATATACAAATTGGATTTATTTATTTATTTGTTTGTTTGTTTATATAAGGGCATTTGTGGTTTGACAACATTTCTTTAAGATTTTTAAAATTTATTTAATTGAGAGAGAAAGAGAGAGAGAGAGAGAGCATGAGCAAAGGCAGAGGGAGAAGTGATGAGGGGCTTGATCTCAGGCCCCCGAGATCATGACCTGAACCAAAGGCAGAGGCTTAACCGACTGAGTCACCCAGATGCCCCTTTTCTTACTATTTTGAAAATGAATCCAATTCTTACCCTCTGTACCAAGAACAATGATGAAATACATAATCAGTATAGTGCTCTTCATTGCCCCAAAGGGATTTCTTTCCTAATTAAAAATTAAAGGTAGCAATAAGATTTTAATGTTTCCATTTAAGTGAAAATATTTTTCTATATCAGATCTTAGTCATAATATCAGATCTTAGTCATAATGAGCAAATACGGTCATTATCTGTTATAAATGAGCTATTCAGTTCATAATGTTACATATTTTGTAAGGTGGTCAGTCTGGTTGCATGAATGGACATAGACCCTGAGAATAACATTTTAATCCTTTTGCAAAATGCTAAGTATTTTTGACATAATATGTTGGCATAGTGACAGAGTCCATAGGAATATTATTCTGGGTTTGAGGGAAATTGTTAAAGAAAAGGCTGACAGGAACATCTTTGAACAAACTCAGAGAAATTCTCTCCTGTGTTTTCCTGACCCTGAAAACCCCAGTTTTACTGAAAAATAATGCTCTGTAGAAAACAGATGCTAGAAAATTCATTGATATCTGTCGTTAGATCTTAGGCCATCAATTAGAAATTTATATTTCATCAGAATAATGCTACATAATCTTCCTCATCTAAAAGGAAAAATTGCTCAATACCTTAGTATGCATTTTTACATTTTGATAAACAGGACTGGCAGAACTTCTGTCATTTTAAAGTCAGTGATAGCACGCTACTCAACAATCTTTCTCAGAAATTATACAAAAAATAATATCCAGATGAGTATGACTCACAATATCTACTTATATGCATAAAAATTGAGCCCCCAGACTTCATGTTTTTGTGTTAGATTTAAAAAATATGAACATATAAGAAGATGTGTTTGAAATTTTCCCCAAAGTAAAACCAGATAACAAAATTATCAGTTTTTAAATAAGTGGAATATATGGAGACATGCACATGCATGTTATTTGAAAAATAGCACTACCTCTTACAGGTCTCTCATTTTGGTCTTATAAGTCAAATGCAGTGAACTGACCAAATCTCCTGAACTGTATAGTGTTGGTACTTTCACCAAAATGAGCTGTTATTTGCTCGAACATTACAAATAACGGTTCAGTTTCCTACCTTGAAAATCATTTTATTTGGCATGGGCTTCGTTATCTCCTGTATTCCCTCTAATTGTAAATTTCTATAATTCCATAGAGCTCCTGTCTAAATGTTAAAATGAGTAATTTTCAATATGTTTAAGACTTTTGTATATGTTGTGTCATATTTAGCTTAATTATTAAAGAATTCAGCAGTGTAGTTTTGCCTAGGGTTCTACTGATGTGTTGCTCTACAAGAGCTACATTGCTGTTAAAAGAAATGTCTCACGTGTGGATTTGATTATGTGTCATCTGTTGACTATTAAATGCCTCCTTGACAAAGTCTGCATTTTCAATGGCTTCCAGCCACGTATTTTTACAAAGCTGAAGTTCTACCTTCCCAGCTTGCAACTCTGATAGGCAACAGAATCTAATAATAAATCTAATACTGAGCACCACCCATAGGTTTTATATGTAAATTCTACGTTGTAAATGTTCCATTAATCAAGCTAATGAAGAAAAGTGCATGGAGAAGATACAAACTTTTGTCTTTGGAAATCATTTTATGGCTATTGGCAGCAGATTTGGGTACCACATAATTTTTGGTAATGGTTAATGTGTTTTACATTTCCTCTTTATTTACTCATTTGATGAAGCCAAGAAAGTCTCTACGTAGAGTTCCAAGAGGCTAAAGGAAGCCAAACTTGGATTCAAATTTTGCTACAGATAATGGGAATGGAGGGATATGCATATATGAATAATTAAAATGAGGATTTACTCTATCTGTACATTAAGATAATACATGATGTGTCAGAGAGTCATCTTCTAGTTTCAAAGAAAAGCCAAGAATTCTCTTTGAATTCTCATCTGGTCCTCAGCCTTGCATCCTTCTCAATTTTTATCCCTGAAAATAATTCAATAATTTTAATATTTCATATTAAGTTTTGAGAATGGTCACATTGGAATTCTACTCACTTGTGGGGAAGGTATCAGAGTGAATCTTTCATTTCTCCAAAGAGCAGTTCATGTAATTTCTGTTGTTAGAAATTTAGTTCCCCTGAAAGCTATCATTTTTTGTTGTGCTAATATTTTAGAAATACAACCTTTTAAAAGTAGTCTTCTTTACTGCCAGGCTCCAGAGTGTTTATTTGTCAGGGGCATGACTCCAATTCAATTAACAGAATTGTGGCTCTTGCTTTTTTTAGGAACCATAATAATATTTCCTTTAATGTTTATAGCCTTAATCTTATTTTGCAATATTTTAGAGTCCTTTTGGCTTATAACAAAGTTAGGGGAAAATAAACAAGGGCCCAATGACCTTGGTTCAAGTCTGGTCTCTGCTACTTATTAACTGTATAAGGAAAGTCATTTGGTTTCTCAAAGAGAATGTTGACCTGTTTATCAAATGAGATTATAATGACCTTTGACTATCTCTCATGACTCTAAACTGAATCACAATATATGATAATGCATGCACAATTCTGCACAAACCTGTAGGCTATATTGCAAATTTAAGATAATTTTAGTTCCAGCGAGTATATATACGAAGTATACAGGACCCATAACGAAACAATTATAATCAAAGCCATTGTTTCTGCTGTAAGGCAATGTGTCTGTTAGAATTTATTAATCATACAATATGATCTTGATAATTTTCTGGATGTTTTAGGTGATTAAATAAGCAGACATTCATGTGTGCATGTGTGCACATGTGCACACACACACACTCAGACACACACACACACACACACACACACACACACACACATTATACGATAAAGTTCCATGAAGCATTTTACAATGTAGTTCCAGGTGGAAGATGAACACTCATTCAGGGTCTTTGCAGAGTCCTATACATTTAAATTGTTTATTTGTGTGGCATATCCAGACTGTGTGCTAGGAGATTTCAAGGAAGAGGACATTTTTCTGGATAGAAGGGTGTCTCAGACAATGTAATACGAATCTGTGAATAATAGAATGGTTTACGTTTGCAAATCAGTTTAGGTGTCTCTATACTTATTTCCTACCAGTTTTCTTCTCCAAGCTCCTTCTCTCAGGATTACTCTTGCCTGGAACATGTTTCCTCTGTCCAAACTACTCTTTCTTAAGAAGGCCCTATAACTCACTTCCTCAAATTATTCAGGTCTTTATTCACATGTCGTTTGTGAGTAGCCCTTCCCAGACCACCGTCTGTGAAACAGCCGAACTGTGCTGTCCCAACTCACTCTCCTGCCATTACACCCTCCGCTGATTTCATAGCACTGATCACCACTTCCTTTCTGCTGCATAGTTGTGCGATCATTGGAGGAAGGAGCTACCCGTAGGTGAAGGTACTGACAAAGAGAGGGATTCAGTAAATGTCCCAACATGACACATTTGATAGTGGAGCAAGGATCTGGGCCCTTTTAGACACATTCCAGAGTTTTGTAATGCATCCACCTTTTGTGGCTGATGTCACTGGGCATATAGGCACAACTGAACCTACTTTCATCCATGATTAGACTTTTCTCATTGCATGTTATGCTTAAATGAGAAAACTCACTTTTGGGCTAATATTTGTAATTCTTTAAAACTCATGTTTGGCCAAACAGCTCAAGTTTTTTTATCTCATACTTCAACATTTTCTGTTCTAGCATATATTGAATTGTTCAAGTTTGTCAGTTAGAAGAGTTAGTAGAATAGTGGTTGAACGTATGGGCTGTGAAGCCAGAAGCCAGGGCGTAAAGTCCTGATGTTCCTAGGCTGAGCACCTTGGGAAATTCACTGACTCTCTGGGCCTGAGTTTCACCTGTAAGAGACTGTCAGCTCTACTGGATTTTGTGAGGAGACAGTAATTTAGTACATGTGAGTACTTGGCACAGTCTGGTTTTATACAAATACAATATATATCTATTGGTGTAAATATATGATGGATTGCTTTGTCCTCTAAGTATTGAGTATTTCTTTTTTTTTTTTTTAAAGATTTTATTTATTTGACAGAGAGAGAGAGAGAGAGATAGCAAGTAGGCAGAGAGGGAGGAGGAAGCAGGCTCCTTGCCGAGCAGGGAGCCCGATGCGGGCCTCGATCCCAGGACCCTGAGATCATGACCTGAGCCGAAGGCAGAGGCTTTAACCACTGAGCCACCCAGGCGCCCTGAGTATTTCTTAAATTGTTTTTACTTTAGAATAATTTTAGATTTACATAAAAGTGGCAGAGATATTAAAGAGATTCTCTGTTTCCCATCACCCAGCTTTTCTTAGTGTTAACATCTCGTATAACCGTGGTCCTTAGAAAGTAGATTAGTGGTTATGAGGGGCTAGAGGGTGTCTGACGTTTTAGGGAATTGATAACCAAAGTACACAAGGGTTTTTTTTTTGTAACTTCATGGGATGCGTGGGTGGCTCCGTGGGTCAAGCATCTGCCTTCAGCTCAGGTCATGATCTCAGGTCCTGGGACCGGGCTCCACGTTGGGCTCCCTGCTCTGCAGGGAGTCTGCTTCTCCCTCGCTCTCTACTTCCCTTCCCCTGCTCATGCTCTCTCTCTCAAATAGATAAAAGCTTTGAAAAAATTGATTGTAACTTCAAATGAGTGAATATATCTCAATAATACTTTAAAATATAAATAGTTTCTTTAGAAATAAATTTAAATATTGAGATATATAATGTGATGAGGTTTTAAGCATATCTTGGAATACTATGGAGCACATGCTTGTGTCACAGAGAACCTGAACACACTATGTAAAGGAAGCAGAAGAGGGGATGTCTAGAAAATATATATATTACCTGTATCTCCACAGTTTAGGAAAATGATTAAGGTAATGTTTTCTAACAGTAGTGACATAGTGTCAGAACATGAGCCAAACTGAATACAGAATGTAGATTTACTGAATCCCAGCCACCAGGTAGGTGATGTCTGAATGTGAGCTCACACACAAGCCGCCTGCCTACCACAGGCTGAAGTTCAAGGAAGAAGCAACCTCTGTCTTCAGACAGAAGAAGCAAGGAGAGGGAGGATGAATATTTTTTGAAGGAAAGTTTTAGTTTTAGTAGTGTATTACAATGAGAAATGAAAAGCTGGTCCTCCGGCTAAAACTGAGTTATATATATGGGGTTTTGTCAGGTGAGAAAAGGCCTTAACATTTACTGAGCGCTTACATTGTTTAGGAGTGGGCTCACAGAAAAGAAAGGTCAAGTACAGCTATTTTGGGCCCCAGAAAATTGCCATCACAGATTGGCATTGAAAAAGGAAGCAGGACAGGAATTAATAATGTGAGATCCTCTTGTTGTGATTAGATGTAAACTAGGTAAGATTTACTAGAGGTTAGGGGAAGTGTGTATGGGAAGCCGAGGGATTAGTCAAAGTGGTTTATTTATAAACCCACTTGAAGCATTAGGAATGTGTTTTTGTAAGAAATCACTTCTAAATCATACCAAAAAAAATCACTTGTTTCTGATTATAGTTCCTTTAAGTTCCTGGACCCAATTCTCACATCACCACACCACCAAAAAGCAATACTCAGACACGAGCTGGGTGTCCTACGATTCAACTCCATTCTGACCCTCTCGCCCCGCCCCCGAGAAAGTGTGTGATTTCCCAGGGTCAGGGCTCAGTCCTACAAGATGGCCCTAAGCCCTTGGGACACCAGTGGGAAGCGCAGGTTGTTCCCCATGCTTCTGACTGGCTGGCTGTGAATTGGAAGGTCCAAGAACACTCTCCTTGGACTTCAGGTGCCAGTCACGAGTCCAGGCTGTAATCTGTTCTTCTGACACACTGGTTATAATCAGAGGTTTCCATGACCTCCTTGGGTTCCGTTAATTGGCTTCAGAGGCTCACAAAACTCCAAAATATTCTACTTACTGAATTACTGGCTTGTTATAAAGTACGTGATAGAGGATAAAGATGAACATCCAGTTGGAGGGATGCCTAGGGGAAGGTACAGGGGAAGGGCACAGTTTCGGAACTGTATTATTCACAGAATTCCAAGCACGCTGCTGTCCCCAGATCTTGACTCATTCACCAGCTGGGAAGCTCTCCGAACATGGTCCTTTGGGGTTCGTTACAGGGAGGCTTCATTACACAGTTATGATTGATTATGCCAGTGGCCATTATGGATTGATTCAGCCTCCAGCCCCTCTCAACTCCGTGGAGGTCAGGCAGGTGGGACTGAAGTTCCAACCCTCTAATCACAAAGTTAGCTCTTCTGGCCACCCTCCTTCCTTCGGTGGAGTGCCAAAGGCAGCTCATTAACATAACAAAAACACCTTTGTCACTTGTCATCACTTAGGAAATTCCAAGGGTTTGGGAGCTGTCAGAAACAGGAGTAAGACCAAATATATATTGTGTTATAGATCATAATACCATACGATTTACTAGTAAAATCATTTTTTAAAAAAGATTTATTTATTTATTTTAGAGAGAGAGAGAGCATGCAAACAGGGGGAGGGGCAGAAGGATTGGGAGAGAGAAAAAGAATCCTCAAGCAGACACCCCACTGAGCATGGAGCCCCCAGGCCCTTGTATCCCAGGACTCTGAGATCCTGACCCGAGCTGAAATCAAGAGTTGGATGCCACAAAAAGTAAGTAAATCAAATGGGTCTTCAGGAAATACTACCACTTCAATAATTATTTACTAGGGTATTATTGAATCCCACAGGGAACAGTCTTATTTAAAGAAAGCTTTGAATTTGTCTTCCTGATTTTTAGTGTTTGAGGCAAGATAATTCCTTTTGGGGTGCCTGGTGGCTCAGTGGGTTAAAGCCTGCTTCCTCCTCTCTCTCTGCCTGCCTCTCTGCCTACTTGTGATCTCTCCCTCTGTGTCAAATAAATAAATAAAATCTTAAAAAAAAAAAGATAATTCCTCTTGAGAAAAGTCAGGTAACGTTAGCCTTAGAATTCTTACCTAAACTCAATTATGCAGAATATTGCAGAGGAGGTTAGAAAGATGAAAAATATCAAAGCTTATTTCATTTTCAATCGCTTTACTATCCTAAGCATCATATATACAAAACACGTGTTTACTTTCTGTGTGATGGGTAAGGCGGTGATGTTTGTGACCTGATACAGTAAAAGATATTTTAGATATTTTACCTTTTGATATCTGAATGATCTTGACTGTTGCTCTTATTAGCGGGGTGACATAAGACAACTGTTTTTTTGTTTTGTTTTGTTTTTGAAGATTTTATTTATTTATTTGACAGAGAGAGAGAGAGAGAGAGAGAGAGAGAGAGAGAGAGACCATAGCAAGGGGAGCAGCTGGCAGAGGGAGAGGGAGAAGCAGGCCTGCCCAGCAGGGAGCCTGATGCGGGGCTCGATCCTGGGGCAGGATCCCAGGACCCCGGGATCATGACCTGAGCCAAAGGCAAACGCCCAACGACCGAGCCACCCAGGTGCCCTGTAAGATGACTATTTTAATCTTCATTAAAGGTTAAATAGGGATAGGACTTTCGAGGCCTGTCAGTTGTGAACATTATAAGATGTATGGTGAGAAGGAAAAACAGAAACTCGGTAAAATTTGAAGAAAGTAAATTATGCTGGGCTGCTTTCAGGTGGGGTTTCCAAGAGAAAGACACAGATGCACGATGTGTAATGGTATATATGTGTGAAATGTGCAGAGCTGAAAACATTCTGTTGTGTAAAGTCGTGTATTTGAAGCCTATATTCCATAAAGAAGAACAAACGAAAAGCTTGAAATATATGGTGAGAAGGTAGCCGACCAATGTCCCAAATAACCTTCTTACAGCCCCAGCTCAGGCTTGGGATTTTATTTTATTTTATTTTATTTTATTTTATTTTATTTTATTTTATTTTATTTTATTTTATTTTATTTTATTTTTAAAGATTTTATGTATTTATTTGACAGAGAGAGAGAGAGATCACAAGTAGGCAGAGAGGCAGGCAGAGCCAGAGAGGAGGAAGCAGGCTCCCCGCTGAGCAGGGAGCCCGATGTGGGGCTCGATCCCAGGACCCTGAGATCATGACCTGAGCCGAAGGCAGAGGCTTTAACCCACTGAGACACCCAGGCGCCCAGGCCTGGGATTTTAAAGGGGAGATCAGGGGGAGATAAGTTTCAAATGTTAAGCAGATAAAATCCAAGTTTAATTATAACTCTTGAGAGAAACTTCTAGACTCTAGTCATGGTTGTCTGTCTTGAACAAATCCCTGGTTGTCATCATTTGACTGTCACGTGCTTTTGGTTTGGCATCAGTTGTATTCTTTGTTTTCCCTACTGAGCTTTAAAAAATATTGCTTATTATCTTGGTTACAATTTAGGCTTGAGATTGTGTTTAAGAGTTCCGTGTAGGAGTATTAACATAGTTTGCTTTGTGTTGTGAGTCAGGGTTTCTTCTGTTTACGTTACTTCCAAATAATTCAAGGCAGAAGAGAAAGGCAGGCCTTCAAGATGGCGTCAGTTCTGCCACAAATGGATCAGGGAGGGCATCAGGAAGCAAACACATTCAGATTTGAAATCCACCCTGCCCCTTGGGGCTATGGCTAGAATGAAGGAGAATTCATTTTAGCCCCAGCCAAAACTCTGGATCAGATAAGAATGTCATTATTACTGCTTCTTTTTCAGCTTGGGAGATACCTTTATTCACCAGTCTCATTAACATTGCCATTTGGTTGGGCCCTGGGGTATATATCCTTTTGCTAACTCAGTCTCCGCTAATACAGCTAGAAAGGTTTTTTGTTGTTGTTGTTGTTTGCTATTTTTTAAAGAAGTATTTTTAGAAGGTATCTAGATATAGTGACTCAATAGATACAGTAACTCATTTTCCAGCAGGTAACTCTCATTAGCACTGTAATCCTAATACGTGGGGCCTCTAAGAGCCAACTATTAGTCAACGTCTATCTGTTGTTGCCTGCAGGAGTCTGTCTGTCTCAGGAAAATCTCCCCTAGAAAGCCAATGTTCCTTCCTAAGAGCTGGGCTCATCTGTAAAAAGAAATACAAGAACTTGTGCTTTTGTCTCTGAGTAAATGCAAGCTTAGCATGTAGACTGCAGGAGGGATGGGGATGCATGTTGTGTTAGCTTTTTCATTACACTATGTGCCCTGTTGTCCTCGGCGAGGCAGCCAAATTCTAATGATTCCCAGGGGATGGACTGTAGCGGCCATGAAAATAAGTTGCTTGCATTTCCCACGGTGAGAAGCAGGATTTGCTAATATTCCCAGCTGCTGCTTCTCTGAATGAACCACTGCACTGGGGCTGATGCCACACTTCTGGTGGGCTGCCGCCCAGTTCATGTCTTGGCATTTGGAATGGTGCTAAAGCAGGCCCATTGAGGGGAGGTGGAGTCTTCTCTTTTGGACAACCCTGGCTCAAGGTCTCTGCATTAACCTGGCTAAACATTTCTTGGCTTTGTTCTGCAGTCATACAGTCTCCCCACCCATGTCTCCTCCTCCTCTTTCTTTCCCCACAGGTGCTCATTTGCATTACAGTCTGAAGGCTCTCTTCATCTGCTCATACTCTGTCCTATAATAAATCTTTTGCACTCTTCATTTTTGAAAAATCTTCTCGGACCCGAACTGATGCTGTAAGATAGAGCTTAATTTTTTTTTTTATATGTAGTAGAATAAGGGTAAAGAAACCTGAGTCAGCATTTTTTTTTTTTTTTTTTTGTCTTATTTTCTTTTNTCTTCCAAATGTTGCTTTGAAACTGAGTCTTGTCTACCTTTGTACTTGTCTATGTTATGTGATGCAGCCATATGAAATTTCTATTTTGGTAGGTCAAACAATTGTCAATACCATTGCATCTACTAAGGTTACCCGGGAAGTCATAGCTATTCCCAAGAATGGCAACCATGGAAAACTACGCATGAGAGGTTTGCATGTGATAAGCCTGCCAGTAGCTCGTGTAATTTCTACCTTTGTTTATTGGCCCCAAATCAAACACCTACCCAATTATAACTGCAGAGGAGCCTGGGAAATGTAGTCTGGGAAATGTTGCTCAGGAAGGATAAACAGGTTTGGTTGATCGGATGCCACCAACAGTCACGTTCTGATGACAGATGCCATTTCATCCTCCTTCCCACTCCCAGGGGCTATCCCTAATTCCTGCATCCAATCATAAATCAAAGAGTTTAAAGGATGCAAGTCTTCAACATCAGTCCCAGATAGGGAGCTTCCAAGTCTAGTGACTTATCAACTAACGAGTTAAATTATATGTCCTCCCCACCTTTATCCATATAAACCCAATATAGGATATTAGACCAGGGGCAGGGTGATTGAACTAAAAACTTTTATTTCTTGTGTTCCCCGGTCCAATAGTTTTCTTTTTTTTTTTCCCCCTCAACTTAATGGCAGCTACCTTGAGGCTATTAGAAATAATGGCATTAGGTGAGAAGGGCATACTCATATATATGTCACAATGTGAATATTAATAAGACTTTATCACTCAAAGCTGCTTGTGTCTTATCCCATACTTTTGAAGTATAGAGGCAATCAATTTTTCTAACACTTTAAAGCCTTAAATTACTATCTCTATTCACTTTCGTTTCTTCATACAAATAGACTCTTTTTTGCATTTAATTTTTTCTTGTGTCTCTTTGTTAAAAGCAGAGAACAAGGCAAAACATTATTACTCTGAATCTTTATAATCTTTTCACTTAGATTTAGACTCAAGGGTCTGCCTTCTATCGGTATTTATTTTACTGAATATTTTTGTGCTACTGCATGCATGATTATTCATACTTCCAACCATGAGTATCTTTTCAATTATTTTCCAGCTGTAACTTGGTAAAGGATTTTAAGTAGGAGATTTGCCAGAAATTTCAACATATTTTCAGTTTTGAAAGTTTCTCTTTGAAAATATGGTGTTTGCCATCACCTTTTCTGCATACCTGACTTATTTCTGTGTCAATGGTTACTGAAAACAACTTAGTAAAAGGTGATTTATCTTCCAATGCTTGAAGTTTGAGAATTGTTTACAGGCTGTGTCCCTTGGGAGGCTGGGAGAGAAATCAAAACTCTGCTCTCCGTCCTGCATGTGAGAATGTGCAGATGTCCCCTCAGGGCCAGGTCCTTGGTCTTTTGCCAAGATAAATTAGATAGAGATTAGATAGAGACCCCCCCCCCCCCCCCACATGTGTCATTACCCCATTCAACTCAGTTTTATTATCCACATCATCACCATCAACAAAATCTGCTAGCGTAGAGCTATGTTGGGGTCTAGTTAATCTAGAAGATTTCCCTTGTTCTAGAGCTAACACTGTTTGGCTTCTAGAGATACCCTCCAAGACTGCACTTTTTTTTTTTTTTAAGATTTTATGTATTTATTTGAGACAGAGAGATACACAGAGAGAGAGAGAAAGTAGGGAGGGGAGGGGGCAGAGCAGGGGAGGGGGCAGAGGGAGAGGAAGAGAGAGAAGCAGACTCCCTGTTGAGCCGGGAGCCTGACATGGGGCTCAATCCCAGGACCCAGAGATCATGACCAGAGCTGAAGGCAGATGCTTAACCATCTGAACCACCCTCATGCCCCCAAGACTGCATTCTTAAACATGGTGCTTAAAAAAAAAAATACAATCCTGTGTATTAAAGAATTCAAATCTGAATGGCTATCTCATTTTTGGCATTCTTTCAGTCTTGACTCTCAGAATGAGGTAGTTTCCATCCATATTCTTAGGACTCTATGAAGATTATTTGCCTTTTTTTGGTTGGCTTTAACCTGGTGACCAGTCCCCAACCCTACTTACTTTAGGGCTTCCACCGACTCTGTGAAATTAGTCATCCATGCAGGGAGCACATTGGGACCTGAGTATACGGTCCATTCATGTGAACCATATAGTGAATGCAAGAATAACAGTCACTTTACTTACTCATTTCTATGTTATGCCTACATTTCCAACTAGATTGCCAACCAACACATGTTCCTGCTTTTGGGTGGAAAATGACCACCTAATATTTTACTGATGAAATGCATTTCATTTTAGCCATGGAAATATAAAACTGAGTATTAATATAATTAATACAGTATATGAATGAGCACATATATTTTACATATTTCGAACATAAAGAAATACAGATACAGGTATAGCTATAGACAATCTCAATATATTTTTAAAAATCAAGAAAAATAACTTTCTTTTTTGTAAGTACTATCATCAACAAAATATTGGGAGGTAACATAAAAGTCATAGTCAAAACCCTGGTTTTTCTTCATGGATAAATCGGCCAGGTTTTTTACTCTCTGAAAACCCATTAGCAATATATATAAAAAGAGCTGCAATAACAATAATTTAATTCTATTATACAATAAGGAAATGAGGGAAAACCAAGACAGATAATTTTGTTCACATGTATTTATGACAGTTTTTTTGTATTATACAAAAACAAACCAGCGCTCTAAAATTATACCAAAAAGCAAAGCAAGAGTAAAAACAAAGCAAAACAACGCTGCCTATACAAAATTGGAAAAGTATCAGTTCAATTATTCTACATAAAGTTAAAGACATGTTATATAGGTGCCAAACTGATATTTACAACTAATCTTGACATGAAACTAAAAAATATGATCATTCAAAAATATCTATGCATGTTATTGTTCAAAATTGAAAGACAAAGATACTTATTAAATTATTAACAGATTTTATTTCAGGGATGGCAGAGTTTATTGGTAATTTTTACTTTGTCTATTTTTTACATATCTATAGTAAAATGTTCTTTATACTTGAAACCAACAAACCTTATTAAGATAATTTTGTTATATTTATTTTATAAGAGGATTAAAAACCAGTTTTCTTTCTGTTTTCTAATACCCACTTTTCACAACTCTATGCAAGAGCACAGGGTGGTATAAATGTTACTTTCTTCTGTCATTGGACAGATTGCAAAATAACTGTGAAATAATTGTAGCTTCTCTGTCTTCTGTCCAAATGGGCCAGCCCTCCCCTGCAAGTCTCCAACCTCATGAGGTCTCACTGCAGAGAGGACAAAGAGAAGAGCTTCTGTCCCCATGGGGAGTTGCGCCCCACCACGTGAGGCTGCCTCAGTGGACTCCCAGACCCTTAGGCTTTCTGGGCATAGATTGCTTGGCCTGAACTGCAATATCTCCTACCCCTTACTGCTTTGAGGGTTCTGTCCCTTTGGGTCACCCCTGACATAAACCCTTAAATCGTGTAAGTAAAATAAAAAAGTTGGCTATTAATTTATAGTCAAAAGCAGAATTAATGAAATTTAAATAGCCAAAAATAATGTTGACACTCTCTTTTTAAAAAGATTTATTTATTTGAGAGAGAGAGAGAGAGAGAGAGAGAGAGAGAGAGAGAGAGAGAGATCACAAGCAGGGGGAGGGGCAGATGAACGGGAGAAGCGGACTCTTCCCTGCTGAGCAAGGAGCAACCCCCCTCCCACCAAAGTGGGGCTTGATCCCAGGACCCTGAGATCATGACCTGAGTTGAAGGCAGATGCTTAACCAACTGAGACACCCAGGAGCCCCAGTAGTGACACTCTTATTGGTTAAATTTGACTTAAGATAAGTGTCTTAATTGTCATGACAATTAAATAAATAATAAAATAATACATAAAAAACATAAAAAATTAAAAGCTAAAATATGTGTTGAACCTCAGAAATAATATAATTTTATTGTCTACATATTTTAACAATTTGGGGTCTTAGGTGTCTCTCTGGTCCCTTTCTACATACAACTCTAGAGCCCTTTCTTTTCTCTTTACGAACAATCAAGAGGGAAAATTCTACAATCCGAACAGGAATAAAAGGCACTGTCTTCACAACATCACTCAAAAACAATGGACTATTTTTCAAGTCAAAACATTTGTAAATCACCTCTAAAATTTATAATTCAGAACGATAATGATGTTAAGGAAGGCGATGTAATGGAGTAAGTCTGTTTTTGGAGAGAGGAAGACTGGGAATGTGAGCAATTGAGGGAGAAAAACGGCGCCGATGGGGAGAGCGAGCTATGTTTTACGAAGCACGAGTCTCCAAGACAGCAAAATAAAATTATGCCGGTATGTTTATTTCCAGTTTTATTTTGGGCATTAAAAACATAATGTAAAAGTTTATTCTAACACCTTATTTTTTTGTTTCCTACTGAAGGTCAGGATCTTGCTTATCACATAATACCTGAAATAAAACTAATTGAATTTACAATCTCAATTCAAAAGTACCAAAAAAGCTTAATACTTCTTAGTATTTGAAACAACTTACTTTCAATTTGTCCAGCAAGTGTTAAGGAACATTAAAAATACAGATCTTTCTCCTCCTGATAAACCCATCATAGGTTGAAAATATCATGAAGTCGGAAATACACTTAACACACCTAACCTACCGAACATCATACTTACCTTAGCCTCACCTACCTCAAACAGGCTCAGAGCATTTCCAGGAGCCTACAGCTGGGCAAGATCATCCAACACTTTATCATCAAGTGTCGACTATTTCATGTAATTTATTGAATACTCCACTGGATGGTTTTATGGGACAAGTGGTTGTCGGCGTAGGGGTTCTTCACCCTGAGGACCTCATGGCTGACTGGCACCTGCCAATATCATGAGAGGATAAGGCTGTCTATTGTTGGCTCCAGAAAAGATCCAAATTCAAAATTCAAAGGATGGTTCCTACTGGATTCAGATCAATTTTGCACCATCATAAAGTCAAAAAATCCTATGTCGAAATCTGATAAGCCAGGGGCCATCTATAAACAAATTGCTCCTCTTACTAGATACCTGAAGCTATTAGATTCATAATAAATCAGTTATGTCCCATGTACCAGAGCATCTTACTTCTGCCATTGAAGGCACTGTTTTAATGCGATGTGAAAGTGAACTAGATTATTAAGTTACACACTTTAAATTAATCAAGGCTTGTAGGACCTATGTCGTTATAGTGATTATCCTATGCCTCATTTTATCTGTGTCCTGTTTTTAACTCAACATGCACACAGACACAGTTTGTTCAGTTGGAATTAAGCAATTAAGCACTGGATTAATTAGATACTTTTGAGAATTCTACTGCATTGTTCTTTGGTATTGTTTTATTTTCAGTGTATTCGTCTTTACCTATTGAGCTTTGGGTCAGAATAATCAAATAAAACATTGTAATGGCAGAAACGTATAAAAGTTTTAAGTCTAAGTGTAACACATTTAAATTTTAAATACACTACTCTTATTTTAAGTCTGTATAAAATAAGTTGATTATGAAAAATATATGCAAAGAGAGGTTCATTTTTTTTTTTTATGGTTAATGACAAAGGCAGTAAGGACTGGGAGACAGAAAAGAGCATGTCAGCATCCCTGACATTTTATCTGTTACATGGTTCAGAGTTTCAATAGTCAGTTTGCATATAAAAATATTTGGAAAGACAGAGTTTTAGACATAAGTGCTAGCATCGTGGGTCAGCAGAAGTATAACTTTCCTGAAGGCAAAGTGACAGCTGCCAGTGGTATGAAAGCTCAAAGCTCTGTTTATATATGTAATAGCCTCGTTGGTCTCACTTCAGTTCTTTGTTGTCCATATAAGATAGTAACTCATAGTCATTATAATCAGCATGATGAGTTTTTCTCTTGCAATGACATATCAGGACAAATATTCAGTATTCTTTAATACTGAACATAAGGGATGGTATCCTCTACATTTAGAATTTGTTACATGTATTAACTAATACAGTAGGATCCAATGTGCTAGGAATGACAAGGACATGTGATAAATTTAGATTTGGACACTCTTCTCAAATGCATTTAATCGGTTTTTAAAAGTCTCCAATATGATAATAATTGGTGCTGCAGACACTGATTACAGCAAATCTTTTTTCTAACTGTAGACTGATGGATGAAAATAATCTGTTTGCCTTTTCAGTTCATATTACTGAGACTGATTAAGTTATTTATATTTGTATTGGTTTTAGATGTTGTAGTCTTAAATTGATGCTGTACAAAACACGAGATTCAACCTTACAGTATTTCCTTTCTGTAGGTCCCAATAGCTGATCATCAGCAATGATCCACTGTTGAACTACAGCATAAAATCAGAGCAAAATGAGGACATTTTGACTTCACTTTTAATGAATTTGCCAAAGAATATCAATCCATTTTTGGTGCTGTGTCTGCTACTTATTTTCTTATGTAATACCTACATTACATTAAAACCTATGGGCCATGTACCTACACTCATAAAACCAAACAAACCAAAATATTCAGCAACTCAGAGTCTGGCAAGTAACCACAAATAATACAGAAAAAAATTTTTTTAATTTCTTCAAAATATCCTATAGAAATGATTTAATATTAATGTTTTCCCAGTCTGTTTTAAAAGATTTCTTCTAGACCTACAAGAATTTCAACATCAATTATGGAATGACTTCTATATGCAAGTCATTATTCACAATCTTATATCCTTTTTGTTATTTTATGAAGTAATCTAATAATTATACACATTAAGAGAAAATTTAGGTGAAATTGCATTTATTTTTGATTGCATGTATGTATATGTACCTTTTTTGTACTTTTAATAATTAAGTGCTGCTGCAATTTTGTGAAGAAATATAAATTAAAGGACTTGATTTATTATTATAATTTTTAATTTAAAAGAGTAAACAATAGTCTTGACTACCTATTAGATTTACGCTGCTCATAAGATTTTTTTTTAATTGTACGATATTTTAATTGTACAACATATAATTGTAGGATAATCTTTATTTTTTCTAAATGTGTATCTTTTTATTCTATATTTATGTCTATATCAACATCTATATTTGTATCCATGTAGTTTTCATCTATGTCATAGGCATTCGTGTCACTGACATTAGCTATGATAGATAATATCTCATACTGACAAATCAATACAACTTGCCTTTGAGGGATTATCATTTTATTCAGTCCTATGTTTTATCTCCTTATCTTTTTCTTGTGATATTTTATTGCTATAGTTCCATACAATGTTTTAACTATAAATATTAGAGAAAGGAAAAGAATATTGAAATTATCAGTAACAGTATACTTTAGGAGGACTGGCAAAACAATGCCATAATTTGAAATGTAGAGAATAGGCTTTTATCATTCTACTTAGTTCTGGAGATATTTTAGTATATTTTAAATTTTATTTAATTAGCTTGATAGTCCATATCCTGTAATGACTTCCCATGTAACAAGTGACAGATTGTTAGGATTTGTTGTCCCTTAGGACTATAATAAGATTTCTCACTTTTTGAACAAAGAAATTTATGGAGATATCTGTGTTCCATTATATTATTTCCCCCTGAGATTTGTATATTCTAATGGCAGCAGGTTAATAAGAGAAAGCCATTGAGATTACAGTATTTAACATGAAATAAGACTGACTTTTGACTCACAACTAGATATTGAAATGCATGTTCCTTGCCTTCTAGTGCCGAACATTTCTTTCCATTATTAGTTTTCTGCCTTATATCTTTGTCTTAACTTTCTCTTTGCTGCTTACATCAAATTTTAGGTACTAAGTTTATTATCTATACTTTCATTTGAAGGCAATGGCATCTGCTTTGTACGAAAAATGTCTCTTACTTTTACAAAGCACAATGAATGGTCCTGTTCCTTCAAACAGTTGTGGATTATCTCGCTCAGGAAGAGCTATACCTTATGTGTGACTTCTTCCCTCAGCTTACTGTGCAATCTTGGGCCTGTCCTGGCCATCTAAAAGGGGGAAATGACACGAATTTACAGAACAATGTAGGAAAAATATAGGAGGGCAGGGTTGACCCATTGTAGGCTTCAAAAGTCAGAATGTTCCTTTCCCTAAGGTGACCCAGACACATTCTTGCCCTTGGGGAAGACTGGTGTTGCTTTCACTTTTGGAGAATAGAATAGGAATGGGATAAGAGCTTCTAGTTTCTTCTAGAAAGAGATGTCCCACCGACAGCAGTGTCCTATCAGAAACCAGCTGTGGTGGTGGGCAGATAACCTATATTTAATGATGAAAAGAGATAAGAGGGAAGACATACAAGTATGTGTCTTACTCTGTTTATATGATTCAATGTACAGACTGAGGGTTGCAGGAGGGGGAGGGGGAGGGATGGGGTGGCTGGGTGATGGACATTGGGGAGGGTATGTGCTATGGTGAGTGCTGTGAATTGTGTAAGACTGATGACTCACAGACCTGTACCCCGAAACAAAAAATACAGTATATGTTAAAGATTTTTATTTATTTATTTGACACAGAGAGAGAGATTACAAGTAGGCAGAGAGGCAGGCAGAGAGACAGGGAGAGGAATACAGTATATGTTAACAAAAAAAAAAAGAAGGAAAGAGAAGGAGGGAGGGAGGAAGGGAGGAAGGAAGGAAAGGAAAGAAAGAAAGGGTTTCCTGATCACTTAACTGAGCAAGAGATAAGTGTCTCGGGTTTATGTATTGAGAACTGAGGCAAGTTTTAATTATATCAAAATAACGTTTGTCTGTATGTACGGCAGTAAAAGTGATCTACTCAAAGACTGATTTTCCCCCAATGTGCTAATGAAGTGAGAGACTGACTTTGAGGAGACTGTTTAGGATGGTAAAATAGAATAATATTTCAAAGACTTAAAGTTGGATTTTTATTGTTTTACCATGCCAAAAAGGGTGAGAAATCTATAAAGCATTAGGGTTTTTAAACATATTGGAAATGGAACTTTGCTTTAATTGACAGTGAACACACACCTTATTTTCTGTACTCTTATTTTCTATACTCTTCTTTGTGTGAGGCATCCTTTTTACTCTTCGAGCTACTGGCTAAAATTCTCTTCTCCCTTGCCTTCTAGTTTAGTCTCCTTGGTTTTTCTAATCTACTTTTAAGCTTGTCTATTTTCTCAGGTCCTAATATTAGTCACTGCACTTCCAGAGTTCCCATTTTATTCTCTATAGCATCACATTTTCCACTGAAATTCTTCTTGTCATTTAATTTCTTGAAAGTATTAGCTCCGTTATTTTAAAGTCCTTTTCTGATAACTTCAGTGTCTGGGCTTCCTGTTAGTCTGTGTCCTTGCCTCTTTTTTCCTCTCATTTCTCAACCTGCCTCATCTTTCTCATGCCTCTTATCCCCACCCCCACCCCCAACCCCCGTGTATTGGCCATCGTGATGAAAAATTTTAGAAGTGATATACTGCTCTGTTCGATGTTTCCATTTTGTAGAGGGGATTTCCTTTTGCTTCGCATAAGGCAATTAATCCAATCAGAGACTGAGCCAGGGTAGGAGGACTAATTTATTTTTACCTCCTATTTGCTCTCAGTTGACAACCTTTTGCTATGCTTAAATACCCTGAACTGTGTGCACTGGTGGCTCACAGTTCCAAAGGTATCCCTCAAGCCCTGCAAAACAGTGGAAAAATTGCTACCAAATACTGGGCTTACGTTGCTGGATTCCTCTCCTCTGAGATCTTTTGCAACTGGCAAGCTTGCTAATGCCTTCAAACAGAGGTGACTCTGTGTGTGTGTGTGTGTGTGTGTGTGTGTGTGTGTGTGTGTGTTTGTACACACATGCACATGTATATATAAAAATTTTGCCCATCTTTTCTGCTTCTCTTTGGAAAGTTTAGTTTGAAATAAACTGGTCTGCTTATCTAGGAAGAAGACCTTGCTTAGGATCTGAGCTCTAGTGAACACAGTATGTCTGGAACTGTGATAAAGCTAAGAGAATTGACACTAAGTTTTATGATATTTTATCTATGCTGTCCTCTGTGTCACTCTGCTTGCTCGAGTCAAGCTATTTTCTCTCACGTTAACGGTGTGAGCAGAGGCTGTGGTCTCCTTGTCTCTGATAACGGGACAGAGTTTCCAAAGTGATGCAACAAATTTTTGCATATAATGTCTGTGAGAGAGAGAGAGACAGAGAGAGAAAAAAAAAGAAGAGTCTATTTTCTTACTGACCTTGTGATTTCACAAATCTTACTACTTACGATTATGTTAAACTGGGATATAGCTCTATCTGGTATGAAATAAAAGTATATTTCTATAAGTATACTCTGTGGCTGGGTAAAATTTGGGAAGATTTTTAGGTTAAAAACTTCGGTTTTTCTCTTGTTAAAAACGGGGACACTGTCTAGTCAATTGGTCACCCCCGTGTGCAAACCCCCACTTACCTGCACTTTTGCGGTCCATGTTTTCTGCTCCCCACAGTCAACTGTGGTCCAGAAGCCGATGAGCCTCCTTCCGACGGATTGCCGGAGGGTGAGTATTACAAGTCCTGTGTGCATTCAGCTCCCCTCATCTCACTGGCTGATCGTCTTATCACCTCACATCATCATAAGTAGGTTAAGTACAGTGTAATAAGTTATTTTGAGACAAAAACCACATTCGCATCGTTTTTATTACAATATATTGTTATAATTGTTCTATTGCTTTATGAGCTATGGTTTCATCTCTTCCTGTGCCTAGTTTATAAATGTATGTGTGTATGTATCCTAGCTATGTATGGACAGGAGAAAAACATGATATACTGGAGGGTTTGGTACAGTCTGCGGTTTCAGACATCTTCTGGGGGTTTCGGAACGTATCCCCTGCAGATGAGGAAGGACCAGTGCCAAAGAGCTTTTGCTGCAAGAAATAAAGTACAGAACCGACATTGGGAGCAGGTTTCGGTGTGTGCGTGTCGGGGGCAGGGGGTGACTTCACACAGTGAAGGTTACTGGACGGTGCATGGCGATATGGGGCCTAAATTACTCAGACGCTTGTCCTCACAGAAGTTGGGCTTTGCAAGTGCCTGGAAATGAGCTGCGGGGAGGAACAGGAAACAAAGGCACGATGAAGCACCCGGTAGTGATGTTGAAAGCAGAATCCCTGACAGCTTGCTTTGCAGTCTTCTAGAAAATGAGAATCTTGTGGGGCATCTGGGTGGCTCAGCAGTTAAGCATCTGCCTTCGGCTCGGGTCATGATCTCAGGGGCCTGCAATCGAGCCTGGCACTGGGCCCTGCATTGGGCTCCCTGTCCACGGGGAGCCTGCTTCTCTCTCTCCCTCTGCCTCTTCCCCCGCTTGTGCTCTCTGGCTCTCTCCAACTCTCTGTCAAATAAATAAATAAACTCTTAAAAAAGAAAACGAGAATCTCGAGTCGGCCGCAGGTGTCAGCACACCAGGAGACCCTGTGGGCTACTAGAGATGTCTACTCTTTCGGACCTGGAGTCTTAGCCATCCACTGATCTAGGGGAGAAGCGCCCTCTTAGGAAAACCATTCCTCAGTTCACCAGGACGCTTATATGTCCCAAAGGATCCTCTGGAACGGCTGAGGAACCTTGAGCCAAGCATTGATGTGCCGTTACACCTGGATGGTTGTCTAAGGAGAATGTTGGGATAGAGGAAGAAACACACAGTGGGAGACATAGGTATCGACACTGCACGTGAAGATCAACTGTGACAACTCTTGCATGTGACCTAATACTTATTATACACAACCAAAGAGAGACAAAGTAAACAAATTGACGATTGCATTAATGCTGAAATATACATATTTCTATTTTGTCATTTAAACGATAAGAATTCATTTAGGTTATCTGTCAGTAATAAGTACCTGTGTATCTAATATATTAATACCTGTAGAGAGGTGCTCTGGAATACAGTAAGAATAATTTATAAAGCTACAGCTAACTATGCAGTAAAGAATGGTTTAGGTTTAATAAAAATCCAATTCAATTACCACATCAGCATTGGTAATAAGAAAGAAACAAATGCACTCCAGGAGTGCATAGAGCAATTTTAGAAGCTACTCAATTTACACAAAACCAGGTTTTCAATTTGTATTTTTTAAATCCTTAATAGTATCATTAAAATAGTTTAGAAACTTTACTCTTAGAGCAATATTATTTGATGACTTCATTTAATAGATATTATTTTATTAAGTGAACACCTATTATGAATGCTAGACACAGAGGATAGGAGGGAACAAAACAGATAAAAATAACCTCTCTAAGTGAAGCTTATGAAACTTACATCCTGTTGTGGGGAGACAGCGCGCACGCGCGCGCGCACACACACACACACACACACACACACACACACACACACACACACATAATCACACACAATCCTACTTCCCCAAAACACTTAGTGGTAACAGACTGGTATATCCATTCTAATGAAGCAAGGGCAAATGACAGAAGGAGAAGGGTAGAAGGGGCATGCATGCTACATCTGCACAGGAATGAGCTTAGCTATGCTACCCAGACTCCTTAAATTCATAGTCATGAACCTCAGGTGGCCCCCTCATGCTACTCAGCAAATACACGTCTTTGTTTCCCACCTCTGTGATTGTTCCATACCTTCTCTTTCCACAAACATCTCACGTCTTTTTTCCCCATCCTCACCTTTAGCTGTTCCTACCGTTCCTTCTTCACCAAGTAACTTGAAGTTACCGGAAAACAAAGTCCTTTGTCTCCCACAACCCCCCTCCCAGAGCATCTGCATCTGCATATGGTAACGTCCTTCTGGATACCCCAAATCTGGGCTGTCCAGCATGGTAGCCACCAGTTACATGTGGCTAGGGAGCCTATGAAATGAAGCTAGTCCAAATTGACATGTCCTGAAAGGATAAAATCCACCCTGGGTTTCAAAGACAATATGGAAAACTGAATGCAAAATATCTCATTTAATTGGATTGGTTAAATGTTGAAATAATATTTTGGATATATTCAGTTAAATAGCATATTATTACAATGAATTTTCCCTGCTTCTTTTTACTTTTCTTGAAATGTGGCTATTGGGAAATTTAAAATCTCTGATGCTTACATGGTAATTCTGTTAGGCAGGGCTGCCCTCTAAGGACTCTGGACTTCTCTGTTAAGCTCTGTTAAGCAGAGGATGTAAAAGGACATCGCACCAGCATGTCTCCTGTCTCTTCCCCACATGACTGCTTCACTCCTCCTTCCTCCTGCATTTTCCATAGCAAGTACATAGGTTGTTATTCTCCTACCTTCCCAAAAGTGTTTCCAGAGCTCCCCTCTCCTTGCCTCTCAGTGTCCCATTTCTCTGGTCTCCTATTCAAGATCAGGCACGTTCAGGGAGGTATGGCTATAGGTGTCAGCCTCTGGTCTCCTTTTTAGCAAAACGTCTCAAGAGCATCCTATCTTCTCCGTTGTTGCCTTCTCTATCAGCAAACTATTACCACCGCCCACACCTAACAACGAAAGCCTCTTGGTTTTTCATGGTTGACGTTTACATGGTAACAGTCCCGTGGTCAATCCCAAGTTCTCATCTTATTTGACCTGGCCTCATCAGGTGTGGAGTTGATCATTCTTCTTGACACAGTTCCTCCAGGGAGCTTCCAGAACACCCCGTTCATAGAACATCTCTCCAACCTTCCCCATTATTCCTTTTCACCTTCTGTTTCTGGAATATTATTTCCCTAGAAGCATTTGCATTTGATGTATTCTGTCTTAGTCTTCTCTTTACACTTGTTTTCTTGCTGATTTTATGTAGCCCAAGAACTTTTCACCTTTACCTTCAGACGCACCTCTGTAAGAGCTCCAGGCTAATATATGTGAACGCCTAGCACCTTTCTCTCTTCTGGTTTCTAATTAGCTCACCATTTTTGGTGCTTTCAAAACTGATAGTCTGTCCCCCCTGGACTCCAAATCTGCTCCACCTGCAGTTTACTTATCTCAGTGGATGGCAATGCTTTTCCCTGTTCTTCAGGTTGAAAACCTACAAGGAGTCATTTTGAAGTCTATCTTTCTCATCTTTCTCTGCACTCAGATGCTATCAGGTAACGAATCTGTTGTCTCCACTTTCAAAACACAGTAACAGTCTCAGCCACTTCATGCCATCTCCACTGCTGTCCCTGGGAAGGCACCTTTACCCTCTCTTCCCTGGTCCTCAGATAGCCTCTCAGCTGTATTCGCTGCTCCTACTCTTGTTCACTGCAGGGTGTTCTCAACAGAGAAACCAGACCAATTCTTTTTCTTTTTTTTTAAGATTTTTATTTATTTATTTGACAGAGAGAGAGAGAGAGAGATCACAAGGAGGCAGAGAGGCAGGCAGAGAGAGAGAGGAGGAAGCAGGCTCCCTGCTGAGCAGAGAGCCCGATGCGGGACTCGATCCCAGGACCCTGAGATCATGACCTGAGCCGAAGGCAGAGACTTTAACCCACTGAGCCACCCAGGAGCCCCAGACCAATTCTTTTTGAACACAAACTAGAGCACATTGCTCTTGTACCTGAACCTTGCAATGCTTCTCCATTACACTGGAATAAAATTCAGTAGGCCCCCAACGTTATATCTAAAAAACCCTACCTAATCGTCTTTCCCTCTCAACCCTCTCCTACTCCTTTCTCTTTGGACTGAATTTTCTACTGTTTTCCTTCCTAAATATGCTGAAACCACACTGGGGTCCTCTCTAGTTCTGCTTTATAAATTGACATCTCTGCTTTGTAAGTTGACAGTGGTTGTTTGCTCTGCCTAAAACATTTGTCTTACAGGTCATAATGTAGAGCAATGTTTTATCCACTTCAAGTTTTTGTTCAGACGTCAACTTACTGACGAGGCCATTGGGCAAATTAGTAAGAATCCTCTTGCCATTCTCCATGCTTATGCCCCACACCTTTCTAATAAACCGCTCTCTCACTAAGATATGGAAAGCCTGATCTTTCAAAATCCAAATATGTACATTAAAGCGTTTAGGCTAAGCAAATTATTAGTTCATTCCCCACCATCTGCCATCAGTGACAAGATTTCTTTTTGCTTGACTGCCAACTTTCTCCCAGGAAGCTAGAATAAATAATGAATATTTTTAGTCATGAGGTTTCTTTGAACTTTTCAGGGGGAAAAAAAACCCCTGAGGAGTGGGAGAAAAGGGGAAAGAAAAATTGGGGATTTCATTGATAGTGGCATGTGAAGAGAGAATGAAGATTGATTACACTATGGTGAGGCTTCTATTGGATTTTGTATTTTCTTTGTTGCCTGAAATGCCAGAAGCAAAGTCTGGGTTTCCCTGGTGCATACACACTAGACACAGAGTTGCATACAGCTTGGACACAGAACCTGGCTGAAACCAGCAAGGTTTTTTATTTTACTGGTACTTTAAAAAGAAAGTGGGTGTTTGTTGAATACACAGTATCTCTAATCGTATAGCCCTTTGCTATTTTTTTTTTTTTACTAAAGTCAGTTCTATTCCCAGTAGGTTAAGTAACCCTAACAAAAGAGGGAGAGAGGAAAATAAAACCTGAATCACAACTCTTTGTTCATTTCTCTTTATTTATTTATTTGACACAGAGAGAGAGATCAGATCACAAGTAGGCAGAGAGGGAGGAGGAAGCAGGCTCCCCGCTGAGCAGAGAGCCCGATGCGGGACTCAATCCCAGGACCCTGAGATCATGACCTGAGCTGAAGGCAGAGGCTTTAACCCACTGAGCCACCCAGGCACCCCTCTTTGTTCATTTGTGATTAGCAAAAGTAACCTTTCGAGTGCCCTGTGTTTCATTAGTGGAGATGTGCAGAACCTGTAAATAACACGCACAACTTGCTGTCCACCCCGCCCCGCCCCTGTTCTTTGTAGCCTTTAGATTTTAATTAAAACATTCTTATCTCTTGTAGCTCATATTGTTGGGTTGAGGGTTGTTGGTGTTGTTGGGTGTGTGTGTGTGTGTGTGTGTGTGTGTGTGTGTGTGTGTGTGTTTAAAGTCCATAATCTATCTCCTTCTAAGTCTATAGTTAAAGTGAATTAAGAATCATGCAGTGATTTTCTTGAACCAATGCCAAGGCAAGATTAACTTTTATGTAATTCCTTTAAACTTGATTGTACTAGCCATACTGGGATTTTCAGAGATCGACAATATTTGATCAGATCAAAGATTGAATAAAAAAGCAAATACTCAAAATTCTCTAAATCTAAATATAGTAAACCGACATTTGGGGGAATTAATTACTATTTTTAAAAGTATATTGCATCAGCTCTTCCTCTATGGGAATAATTCTTTAACCATAAAATGGTAGTCAGCTTATCCTACCTAATTTGATCATTCAAATCAATGTTGGTGA
Source organism: Ailurus styani (assembly GCA_002007465.1). NCBI lineage: Eukaryota > Metazoa > Chordata > Mammalia > Carnivora > Ailuridae > Ailurus > Ailurus styani. The sequence continues at coordinate 3,039,725 of LNAC01000089.1, read as the reverse complement.
TTTGACCTTTTTCAGGAAAGGCCTTCACCACTTTCAACTTCATCTGTATACTCTGGGTATTTTTCTGTGTTTTTAAATTTTGTTTTATGGACCAACATGAATGTAGAGAGTAAGAGTTCAGATACACTCTGGCCAGCGTATATTTTTCTTGGATTGCTAAGTGGAGTAGGGCACTTCTATAAGAGTTTCCATTACTGTGTTTATTTCAGGAAACAGCTGTAGTGGTTTGGCATGGATTGTCTTTAAATCTCTATCACAGTGCTTCTGCTACAGATAATTATAATTAAAATTAATTGTAGTCTGAAAACAATTTTCTTTTAAAACAACATTCTACATTAGGAGTTTCTTTGAAGCATGAAACAAAAAATAATTTCTTTAATTACATTTATTTTAGTCTAAATGGAGATGTTTATTGTTGGATAGAACAAGGGGACAGTTTGCCTATGTTTTCCCAAATCTTTAGAATAAATAGTAGAACTTCCCTGTATGATAAAAAAAAAGGCATGTATTATTCTGTGCTTTTATTACAATTGTTCTGTTAAACAAGATGCAGGTACAATGTGACTAAGGATAGACAGTTATAACAAGACAAAATGAAAGAAAATTGTGTATGTAAGAAAGAGTATGTTAGCAGTATCTGTTTACAAAGATCTTAGGATGGTTTGAAATACCTCTAAGTTTCTCATATCTCTTATAGGATCTCCTGGCATATGTTGTAGATTAATACAGATTTTGTACACAGCGATTCTAGATAGTTACTTCATAAGAAATTAAATCACTTTAATGACGGAAATCTATTCTAGACACATGTCTTTTTATAATGATGTTTTCTGAAATTATAAAATTAATAATTTAATTTAGAAATTACAGAGGGGTGTAAAATTTAAGCTTCTTTAATTTTTTTCATCCATATTTCACTTTTCTGACAATGCAGTGCACTTTATTATGGCATTAAATGTAAATATAGCTCAGGGGGTAATTTATATGTTTCTATAACATTAATATCTCATTTATTATAGTTTCTGGTCTAGGTTTTATCTTGTTTAACAAATCCTTTGTGATTCTGAGCTTATAAGGACATTTTCTTATTTTCTCCTACAGCTTTAAAGTTTACCTTCCTGCCTTTCATCCTTTAGTAAATTTTGAGTTTATTTTTTTGTATGTTGGCCAATATGGACTTTTTAACATATGTCATCTAATTCGTGTTACCCGGTATTGTAAACATTTTTCAAATTGAAAAATAAAAGAATTTATATACCACTTGATTCTACGAGTAATATTTTAGCAAATTATTTTGTCAGACACTCTTAATTTATCGATCCCTCTATCCATTAACATATTTTATTTTTGAATGAATTTCAAAGTATATTGCAAGCATCAATAAATACTTTGATACCCTGAATATTCTAAATACTTTCATAGGCACATTGTTAACTAGATCTCTGTATATGAGTATAGATTTTATGCAAAAATTACATGCAACAAAATATACAAATATTGAATGTATATATAAATCACAGCTATGTTTGGGTTATGGACATTGGGGAGGGTTTGTGCTATGGTGAGTGCTGTGAAAGGTGTAAGCCTGATGATTCACAGACCTGTATCCCTGGGGCAAGTAATAATAATAATAAAAAAATCACAGCTATTTCAATGTTCCTTACTGAGTTACAACTCTGGGTCTAGTTATGCTGCTCACTTTAGCTTTTGCAAGCAGGTTGTTTTTCTCTTGCTTTTTTGCATGTTCTATGATTTTTTTTTTAAAAGATTTTATTTATTTATTTCACAGAGGGAGAGAGATCACAAGGAGGCAGAGAGGCAGGCAGAGAGAGAGAGGGGGGGAAGCAGGCTCCCCGCTGAGCAGGGAGCCCGATGCGGGCCTCGATCTCAGGACCCTGAGATCATGACAGTCCTATGATTTTTGATGGAAAGCTAGACACTATTTGTAGACTACTTAGGAAAATGGCAAGTACACCCAGATGGGCCGACCATCTCATCTGTCAGCAGTTAGTGTGAGGACCTGAGTCAATCTTGTCAGTAACTGAGCTGGATGTGGCTTTTGTTTTCATCACAGTCACCTACAATGACTATTCAGGTTTCAGATTCCCTCAGGGATGGGTTGCTATTTCCTTGCTGTCCCTATAATGTCTGAGATCTTAGATGTTTTTTCTGAGTTGCTGCTTCTTCCCCAGCGTTCATTAGTCCCTAGACTAATCCAAAGTGGAGATCTCGGCCATACTCTCGCTGTTCCCCCGGCAGGGGGCTGCTCTTGCTTGCACTCTGAAACAGATCATCGAGTGGTGATGCGGGATCCAGTTCTCCTGTGTGAACCCCTGGAATTTTGTACCTGGGTCTCCAAGGTGGGGCTTTCTCAGCACCCCCTTCCCTACCCCCCTGTATGGCATATAGATTATGTCTTGTACCTGCAAGAGCTCTTCGGTAAGACAGAGTTTGCTGCCTCTCCTTCAGTCATCATGGACTTTTGCTCTACATTAGCTCACGATACTCTGCCCAAGAAGATTTCATACCTTTACTCCCAGACGGAAAACACTGTTGCTGCCTTTTACCAGAAGCAATGGGTCTTCTTGTTGCCATTGTTATTTACTGAAAATGATGGTATGAGTTTTACATGTGACTAGAGAGGATTTTTAAAAATACTTAGCAGAGACTTCTAATTTTTACTTAGCAAGACTATTATAAACTTGAAAGTTTCTTCAGGATATATTTGCCACATTGGCTTTAACTTATGGAAAGTATAAATTGAATTAAAAATAATTTGTAATGCTCTGTGTTCAGTGTCTGATAATTGTTTAACATATTTCTTTCAACGGTATCATCTCATATCAAGTGTTCTTGTGCTAATTTTTATTTTTGAGTAGCTTTAGGAAAATATCTTAAGTTAGGACTTACTTTCTCAAACATGGGTGGGTGGCTGCCAAACCTGTCAAATCTAGCAGGCATTCTGGTTGTCAATTGCTTTCACTCTTCAAATTAAAAAAAGAATAAAGATTACTTTATTTAGCTAAGTGATCTACATAGAGTACACACATGCACACACACACATCCATACACACATTTCTGTGTCTTTCAAAAAGACCCATTCTAGTCCTTTTGAAAGGTGTAAACTTCTCTAGCTAACCTGAAAAAGCTATCACGTACATATTTCCCCTTTGTATATATGGATAAGTTGTGGACTCATCAAGATAAGATGTGTAACTCATCAAGTGATTCATGACACTGTGCAATTTAGTAGCACTTGCTTATCTGAAATAAAATCTGTGCCTTATTGACTAACTTTAGAGATTTCTTTGTTAATTGCTGTCTGACAGTTTCTCCCCAAATTCTGTACCAGTGAAGCATCCCTCTCAGTCCAGCCAGCATTGTGGGATAGTGAATTTCCTATTCTACTTCTAGTACGACAGCTAAGACTCAGAAGCTAAGGGATGCTTACACCAGACCCTGGGAACCCTTTCCCTGATATTCCAGATGGACAGTGAAAAAAAAAGAGTAGAAGAGATAAGAAGGAGACGTCTTTCTTAAAAATGTTCCAGTTGGAACCTTAGTGATAGAATGTCTGTAGTCCAGGATGTAGTCCAAGTTACTATAATTCCTTTTTTTTTTTATAATTCCTTGTTTAAAATAGCCCAATTTTGAAAATAAAAATTTTATGGTTTTGGCGAAGTTTCAGGTTCACAGCAAAATCGAGGAGAAGGTACGGAGATTTCCCATATACCCCTCCCTCAGCCCCATCACACATGTGATTATCCACATATGTGATTATCTCACCATTATTGACAACCACCAGAGTGGTGCATTTGTTAAAATTGATGAACCTACAATGACATGTCATGATCACGCCAAGTCCATAGTTTACATGATGTTTCACTCTAGGCGCTGTCTATAATTACTTTTTGAGTAGCATTACATAAATTATGCTTTTCCTTGTTTTTTTTTGTGTTGTGTGTTTAGAATGACAACCTGAGATCAGAAGTGGCCTCTAGCTTAACAGTGAGAGTCAGAGCCAGCTGGTTGACAAGTGGTAAGTACCTGGGAAGACTCTCTGAGAGTCAGGAGACTCCAAAGGGGAAGGGCTTGGGGCACCTGGGTGGCTCAGTCGTTAAGCGTCTGTCTGCCTTCGGCTCAGGTCATGATCCCAGGGTCCTGGGATTGAGCCCCACATCAGGCTCCCTGCTCAATGGGAAGCCTGCTTCTCCCTCTCCCACTCTCCTGGCTTGTGTTCCCTCTCTCACTGCCTTTCTCTCTGTCAAATAAATATATAAAATCTTTTTTTAAAAAAAGTGGGGGGCGGGGGAAGGGCTTCTTGTCCTTCAAGTAGCCATTAGCCATGTGGCCATCCCTGAACATTGAAAAGCCTTTCGGGATTGTTAGTTGCCAAGTCCCATCTGGATACCATAAAAAGAGAGCCCAATTTAAAGCAATGTCAAACAGCTAAACTAACAGAGAGTTTGCCAGGATGCTAATGTGTTGTTAGCCATTTTCAGCCCTTTGCAGAAGACTAGCCACTTAGACTGCTGCCTGTGGAATATATTGTCTGAGGTCAGAAACAGCTAGGAGAATCCCTCAGATGTGAGGAGAGAGTTTTGTTAACTCAACTGATGTGCCATTAAGAATCCATAACACTGAAAACAGACAATGTATCTCAAAGAGGTTCAAGGTCATGTTTAAAAATATGGACTCACTAACATTTCATTTTTTTAAAAGGAATAATTTCTCAGTATAAGAGACAATGAAGTTCTCACATTTGAGTTCATCTAAAACTCAGTGCTTCCTAGCCCTTTCCTTTCTCACAGGCATCTTACCCATCTTTCTGCACCTTAGGTAGTTCCAGCGTCATTGATCTAATGACATTTGTGAGAGGTTAAACCAAAGCAATTTCAGTCATGAATACATAACCAGAACAAAGCAAACAACTCCAAATCTTATCAAAAACTATTTGTAAAGCAACTAGTAATGCTAGTACTGACAAACAGGTAGAACTTGGGGGGAGAAAAAGTAATATAAGTGATTTATCATGAGGTTCTCCAACTACTTCCTATAGAACAAAACGTTATATTTAGACTTTTGAAATATCCATACAGAAAACCAAGGGATGTTTTATTTTTGGGTATTAATTTAAAGTGGATATTATGCATTTATTTCCTACTGGACATAACTGATGACTATCTGTCTCAGTTAAAGGCAAGTGATGTCTCATTAATTTACACAAGCTAGCTAAATTTTCATTAATTAAATTCACAGGTAATTAACAGAACTGGTTACAACCATAAAAATAAGTCAAATCTATAAATACCATAGGTAAGAAATGCTTATGTTTTCTCTTTGTAGGGTTAACTAAGCTTTTTTAGGAAGTGTTCCATCTGATTCCAGGAGATGTGTGCAGATTAAGAACCCCCAAAATTAAAACCTTGACTTGTCAGGTTTAATGCAAGAACCAAGCATTAACGTGCATGTAAACTCTTTACTGCTGAAAGTTACCTAAGTATGATGACCAGTTAACTTCATCACTATCAAGGTGATAGGATAATGTCACTAATGAAAGTTAGGCTGTTAGGATTCTCCACACAACAGTATCAACTGAAGTTAGAAGAAATCTATCTGGGTTGGACAAAAAAAAAAAAAAAGAAAAAATCTCATCCTGGGAAGCTGAGATTTCAAAGTTGTTTTTATGAATGCATCAGTGGCGGTAGACTGATTGTGTTCTAGGGTGCAAACATTTTGAGTCGAGAGAATGCTAACGGAAAAACTTCAGTTAATTCTCTGAGATAATCTAGACGTCAAAGTCAAGCTTAGCTCTTCTGTGTGGGATGAGCTGAAAAATTGAAGAATTAATTGGTTACATTTTATTTTGTTGATGCTTGTCTTTCAATGCTCTATTTTTAAAGCTAAATTAGTACTTTCCATAAAACCTAAGTCAAATGCTGTGAGAAGATACTTAAAATTCCAAATATTGTATTTCTTTACTTGTAACTTATTCAAATAGTAACTTTAGACAGGGGGTGTTTCAATGGCCTTTCTCTACTTTTGCTCTAGGATGTTGGTTCCAATGGACACCTGTGCAAAACAAATATTTTCTCATTCTGACCTGGATCAGGGCTGGTTTTTGTCTTAAGTATCATCAAGTAGAAATTTGTGTACTTTCCTTTTCCTTACTAGGTAGTTCTTTAAAAGAATCTTCCCTCTCCCTCTGCCCCTCGCCCTGCTTGCGTTCTCTCTCTCTTTCTCTCTGTCTGTAAATAAATAAATAGATCGATAAAATCTGTAAAAGAATCTTCCACTGATTGGTTAAACCTATTCATATATATGAGAGTATGTATACTATGAAAATATAAATAGTATAATTTGGTAAATGTATTAAGTAACTCTACCCAAGGAAGGAAAGCTTATAAAAGCCTCAGCAGACACTTTCTTTTCTTTTTTTTTTTTAAGATTTTATTTATTTATTTGACAAAGAGAGATCACAAGTAGGCAGAGAGGCAGGCAGAGAGAGAGGGGAAAGCAGGCTCCTTGCTGAGCAGAAAGCCTGATGCGGGCTTCAATCCCAGGACCCTGACCTGAGCCAAAGGCAGAGGCTTAACCCACTGAGCCACCCAGGGGCCCAGCAGACACTTTCTTAAACTGTATCCCTTTATAGCCCATGCAATCAGTTCTATCTACTCTTTGTTTGACTGTCTCTCTTTATATTTCTAAGGCGTTAGGTTTTAATCCAATAACCAAATGAGTTTAAAAGTACAATCCTCTTGATGGCTGTCAGCCAGGGACCATTCTCAGCCCCAGAGTCTGTGCTCCTTTTCATGTGTCCTCATCCTCCGTGGCATCTTCAAAGAAGCCGTGTAGTGTAGCCTCGCATTTCAAAATCCTCTCACTTTTCTGTCTTTCTCTGCCTTGTACTGCCAGCTGAAGAAGTCTCTCCACTTTCAAGGACTATCTGATTGAGTCAGGTAATTTTGTTTCTGCCTTGGACTTTAATTGTATCTGCAGAATCCTTCCCAACAATACCTAGATTAGTGTTTCATTATATCTTTAGGGGATGGGATTATTTGGAGGAGTCTTGTTTAGAATTCTGCCTGTCACACAAATAAAGTCTGTAGTTTAGGTAATAGTAGTGTGTCATTTTTGATATCTTAGTTTTCATCACTGAATTACAGTTACACAAGACATGAACATTCTGGGAGCCTGCAGAGAGGGCATCCAAGAATACTGTACAGTTTTTCAAACTTTTCTGAAAGCTTGAATGTTTTTTAAAGTAATACATTTATAAATGGCATTTATGTAAGTTCTTGAGCATACTAACAAAATGATTGCCAATGAGAATTTGAAAAATAGAACTGAGAAACATAATTGGAGATCTAAAACACCGGTAATAATAAGTTTCTTTTCTTTTTTTCTAATCTAGCTACAATTTCCCCCATCCCGTTATAACCAGGGGTACTAAACTTCGTGAATTTTGTAGTTAATCATTTACTTGCTTTCTGTACAGTTCTAAAAAAAATCTTTAAATTCTTGAACCACAGGAACTTTTTAATAAATGGTATCTGTTTTTCATGTTCTCTGCCCCTCGATTTTTTTTCGCACAATATTATGATTTCATGATCAGTTTAGTATAGTTCCTTAATTTTTAATGCTGTACAGTATTTATCTATAAGCACATGCTACAATCTATCCACAACTTTTCCTGATTAATATTTGAGTGGCTTCTAGTTTTTCCTGTTGTTATTTTGTTATTATAAATAATTTTTCTCTGGATATTCTTTTTTTTTTTAAGATTTTATTTTTTATTTATTTGACAGAGAGAGATTACAAGTAGGCAGAGAGGCAAGCAGAGAGAGAGGAGGAAGCAGGCTCCCTGCCGACCAGAGAGCCCGACGCGGGCCTCGATCCCAGGACCCTGAGATCATGACCTGAGCCGAAGGCAGAGGCTTTAACCCACTGAGCCACCCAGGCACCCTCTCTGGATATTCTTGTACCTTTCATCTGAGGCCCTTACAGAGATTTCTCTAGGCTCTAAAGTCTAGATTATGTGTCTTGTAGTAAAATTGCCAATCTTCATTTATCCTGTTTTCAAAGTGACTGCACCAGTTTTCATAACCATTGCCAAGTATTTGAGAACTCCCATTGCTCATAATAGCATCGACCAACTTTTAAAGTTTTGTCAGTCATTGATTTTAAAGTATCTTAGGTGCTCTTAATTTCCATTTTCTTGAATATTAATGTGATTGAGGATCTTTTCACATTTTATTAGCCATTTATTAATCCTCTGTAAAAGACTTGTTCATGTATGTTACCCATTTTATTCCTCTTTCAGTGTTTGTTTCTTACTCGTTGGTTTGCCAGAATCCTGCATATTTTTCTTCTGATAATATTTGTAACATATACCTACCTCTGATATATGGCTTTTATTTTCTTTATGGTGACTTCTGATGAACAAAAACTCTTATCAACAAAATACAATTTCTCAATCCTTAAAAAAAACCCTATAATCCCAAACTTTACTTCAAAGGTAACATCACAAAACTGTCTAAATGGTTTAATATAAGTTACATTACAGTGTAGGAGGCTATTCTGTCCTTTGAGCTTTGCTTTTGAAAAGTGAACAAATCATCAAAAGTAAAAATTAATGACTTATCTAGGCAAACACACATGATTTGATTGAGGGTTTCTTTTGCTTTCTTTTTAACTGATTTGAAAATTTGAAATCTATAATTCTTGTTTTAGTTTTTACCTCAAATTTTAACATGAAATTTAACTTAAATTTAAATTTAAATTTTAACTTAGACAAGTCTACCTTTCCTCTCTATTTCTTTTAACATTAATCTAAAAATTGTGTTATTATGTTTTAAAAACAGTTCTCAATAGAGAATAAATCTTCTCAGAAGTTTGGTAATAATGTTCAGTTCTTGTCCCAATATCAGAGTTACCATTTAGAACTCAGATCTGTAATTGAAATTCCTTTTTGATTTGTATTTTCAGATTATCAAGTTTCCTCTATACTTTTACTTTTATGAAGCATCAATTAAATTTATTTGAGTGCCATTTATGTAAATTTTATTAATTAGCTTATTGATTGATTAATTTTTAGGGCTTTATTGCACTTTCAGACTCTGAATTTCAAATTATCTAGGTCTAGAAATTTCTCAGGTATTCTTTCAAGTTTGTATGTCATCTCTTGTTCTCTTAATAGAAGTTCTTCATCTATCATTCTTAAACTCAATTATCTATTTTCCACTTTTACACTTTGTGCTATTTTCTAGATGTTTTATTTAGTTCTTTCTCTGACAGCAAATTCCTAATAAATCACAACTCATCCACTGAGTTTTAAAATTTAAGGTACTATAAATTGCCTGTCTATATTTTTATGCAGATTCTTTTATTCAAATGTTTGTTCGTGTTTATTTTTCATTCCACAGTTACACTTCCAGTTCCCATTTTATGTCCTTAAATGTTACAGATGTTTATTTATTTTATATTCCACACTTAATAATCCCAATAAAACTTCCTATTTCTAATATTATTTTTTAATATTTCATGTGTATTTGTGATAAACATATTTTATTTATGTATTTAAAATAGGAATATAATAATATAAAATCTATATAATATAATATATAGCATAAATGTTATATAAGATTTTATATATAATATATATTATCTTATATAGGGAGAACATATGTTATATAACAAATAGTATATGGTACATTATATACACCATATAGTGTTTTATATGTTCTTATTTTTTGGTTATTATATATTATATAACTTATCTGTTAGGTATTATGTATATACATATGATATATAATTTGTAAATTTCTTTATGGAATGGTTTAACTGTAAATAAATTAAGGGAAATCATCAAAGGCAAAAGAAGGAAAGAAAGAAGAGAGGGAGAGGAAGAAGGAGCAAGAGAGTGTGAGCCAAGAAAAAGAACGAAGATAAGCTGACTATTGTCCTGGAATAATTTGCTAAATCTGTTCTTTATAATCACATCAGAAATTAAAGACACTTCTAGAACATTCTCAATCAGAAATGCCAGATCAAAATCTCCTTATCGTGCCAGTACCCAGGACTCAGTTATAGGTGAAGTATAAGTATCCTAATACTCTCACGATACAGTCTCTATCTCGGAAGACACACTAACACAACAGACACTCAAAACCCACAGGACAATCTGTCTTATCTGGCTTTCGTGTGGGATGGAGGAAGTGTCTCTTCTGAGTATTGATGATAATAGTACTAAATCAAAGAATGTAGTGTTAAAAATGTGGAAAGAGAAAAATCTCTTAGTTTAAACCTTTATGGAAACATTGCGAAATAAGTACAGCCTTAAGATAGGGGTTGTGTGGACAGGTTGGGTTTAGCCAGATGGATGGAGAAGAAAAGCTGTAGATTGTCTTATCAGAGGTTTTACCTGGGAGTCTTGAAAGGGTCAGTAGAAGATGGTTCATTCTTCATTTCTTCTTTCACAATGAAGGACCTTATGACAAGAAAGAATCTTATGACAAGATTCGGTTTAGTGTTTGTTTATTGAATTTTCCACAATGAATATTTCGAAGCTAAGGATGCTGGGACAAATAGATATTCACCTCCTGAGAGTTGAGATAAAAATCTTTCTATTTTGTCTATGTAGTCTGACAAACTTTGTCATTTGGTAACAAATGAATATCCCACCTTTTGGTGGAAATTTGAACTGTTAGCTGTTTGAAAATACTCACTGGGAAAAGAGAAAAAGGTCTAAATTGATAATTTGCAAATTATTTAAGGGGCAAGGGAATACAGAATAATGAAAATTTTGGGGTTAGTGGATAAAATGGGATTAATTGCATTTTTAAAATGTAATTTGATATGTTTGAAATATCATTATTATAAACTAATTTATAATAAGTATATTTTCAAATTAGAGAACAAAGTATTTCAGAGGCAGAATTTTCACCACCAATATATTTATATGTAGTGTCAATTAGGAATTCTGAGTGCCTGTGAGTTTAAAGAGTTAAGACAATAATTTTAAAAATCAGAATTATAGACAATTATGTCAACTTTAATTAATTTAGGGAATAGAGTTGGGTGATTAATCTTTTTGTTTTATTCTATGAGTTACTGAATATTTCATCTCCTTTGGTATAAACCTGTAAGGAATTAATTTCAAAATGTACTTATGTGTGTTTTTAATTTATTACATAAGATCAGTATGGGATCAGAGAATTTTCAAAGAGATTGAGCACCTCTAATTTGACAAAACCAGAGATGAAAAAAACCAAAAAAATAGCAATCAGATGCTCTTGAAATTTAATAATATATTGCATTGCTGTGCCCATAATCTTTCAAACTATTTAAGTTCTTATTTTTCACACATTAATTTAAAATGTATGCTTTCCTTTATTCACTTATACTATGAACTGATCTGGAAAATTTATTATCAAATAGGTATTTCTACATACATATTTTAGCTCAGAATTTTTAAATACACAAATTTATTTAAGTTTGTTTAAAGACATATTTCTGTCCACATTGTACTTCTTTCAAAGGAAATTAACTTTTAAAAGACAGATTTTTTTTTAAAGGCAGATTAAGTAAAAATACGAAATGCTCTTCTTTGTGGGTGAGGGAGGGGTAGTGAGGTGGGCTTGAATATTTCCCTCTCCCTCTCAGTCTTCACTTTGATAAATCTTGAGTCTGTACCAGGAAAAACAATTCCATGCAAAACACCTGGCATTCCACTTCTAAAACTTAATAAAGTCATGCACACAAAAATTCATTTTATTTTTAGAAAATTCAGACTCTGAGTGTGTTTGAAGGCTGACTGTGTTGTTTCTGGAAGCCCACCGTGGAGTCACCACAGTCACTCCCTGGTGTGGGCAGGCTGTGAGATCATGATGCACACTTCAGATCTGGAAGAGACAGCAGGGACGCCTGGAATACATGCCCTCCACTTTACATTTATGATATGATATCAAAAATACCATGGTGTCATAACAATCTACTTTTTGTAATGCCTAAGCAATGTATCTATGTGCAGTCTAGCTTCTTGAGAAGATTTTGGTATGTTCTTATTTGACATCATATAAATGTGTGTTTGTGTGTGTGTGTGTGTGAGAGAGAGAGAGAAAATGTCCATTATAGAAGACATATCTTTGGGGTTGTATATTTTGGTTGCTGTTTTTATTCTATTCACTCAGATCATATGTGCATGGTTGTGTGGGTCTGTTTGACCATGTAACTCACACGGATATGGCCTTGGAGCTCTGGTCGGTTCCAGTTCAGCTGTCTCTTACACCGTGGTTATCTTCCTGTAATCTGTGCACCAACTGCAAGGCTTTTTCCTGCTTAATTCTGAGGCTTAGACGGCTGATTTACAAGGTATTTGGCCTCTTTTTAAAAGCATTAAAATACAGCTTTATGCTGACTTTATTTGCTGCCTTTCTGATCTTGAATATGGATCAATTTGATGTGATGTCAGCATGTTACAAAAGAGAAAAGTGTTTTCCTTATGATAAAGTTCTACTGGAAGACATTTCACAAACTCTAAGTAGCTAGGTGGGTGGGTTTACTTTGAAAAGACCTGTGCATCATATGTTTTAAGGCATTTCATGATTATTTTCTAGATTAAAAAATTACACATTGGATAACTATGTTTCAACTTTCAAAATGAGACAGATAAGACAAGGCTGCAGCAGAAAATGAATCAAGGAGCGATCTAATTAGTAATAACAGGATAGTAAATCTGTTACCCCATTTATTGACTCCTTGTATTCACTGAAGATGATAACCAGGAAGTGCTTCAACCATGTCATGCAGCATCAAGGCTCTAGCACCTTCCTAAATCTCTTCTGCAATAAAGCAGATCTTTCCAGCATTACTTGTTCACTAACATAGTACCCCTAGATTAGTTAGTTCCTGGTAGAGTAGAAAAAGTGAATGAGGCTCCAACTATTTAAAAAAAAAAATTGAAATACTTGACATTTTAAGTCAAGTTTCTTTTCATTGTATGTAAGTAGCTTAGATTGACCATAATGGACCAACTTAGTTTAAAAGGTTTTTTTTTAAAATTATTATTAGCTTTTAGAGTTACATGAACAAAAATGGCATTTCAGTCATTTTATCTATGAATCCGGAGCCTGCAAAATACATATTTTTTAAAGATAAAATTTATGTTCATTTAAAGATAAAATTTATATTCATTTTTTATGAGGTGAACATGTGAAAAGTCATTTAAACCAGATAGTGTGGATTCTTATTGAGAGATTTTATTTGTGAAAGGCTCATGGTTTTTCAATCCTTGGAGGAAAATTAATAAAATCATTGATTCATTTTTTGTTTGCATTAGTAAACCAATTTACTTGTGTGTATATGTGCATAAACATTTCTTAGCAATAACAGAAAAAGAAACAGTACATGGAACTTGATAGAAGATTAAAATCTATACCTTTGTGATTCTAGAAGGAGAGCAATCACTTGTTCATGAATCAAGAGCCAGTTCTCCAGAAAGATTCAATGAACATGTTAGAAAAATTCAATTAACTTTGAGGCTGATTTGGAAAGAGAGAGACAACAAGAGATACTGAAAGTAAAGAGAAATAAAGAAGAAAAAGAGAGAAAGGGAGAGAGTGGAAGGTGGACAGGGAAGGGGAAAGAAAAACAGATGGGAGAGAATAAGAGGAGCCCTTGTTAAGAGCAAGGATCTAGGGTCTAGACACCAGGCTGGTTATCACCTTCTCTGAGACCTTAGCTTAGTAACTTAATTTTTATGCACCTGTAAAATGGGAATATCAGTAGTTAATGAATATTATATAGTTGTGAGATTTCATTGCATAAATTAGGAGGTGCTATGCAGATGTTATTACTAAAAGTGGTGGTATTTTCCATATTTTTGCTGTTGGAAGTATCCAATGCTTAGAAAGGGCCACTTCTGCTATACAGCATCTTTGTAGAAAGGACTGGAAGATGTCCATCTCAGGTGAACTAGAGGAAGGTCCCAGTCTTAGTTGGGCCACCAGGTGCATGGTGTGGCTGACAAAGTAGCTGGATTACAATGACCAGTCACTACGCCACAGCCACTGTCTGCTGGGTCCAACCTGTACAACCTCACGGGCTGACCTTGGGCTTTGAACAGAGCAGCACAGAGGAAGTGCCGCATCTTAGCCACTTAGGTACTTATAACCCTGTGTGAAGGTCACTCTTAGGTGAAGGAGGCTTTCAGCACTTTTGACTTACCACTAAGTAATGATGCCTCTTCCCTATTCAAGGAGCAAAAGTTTTTCATCACCCTCAGCGTTTTTAATGGGCTAATTCTTCTCCCCTCTTGATGTCCTTGGGAGGACATCAAGTCTTGCCCTCATCTATTCCTGCACTCCCAAATTCACCCTCTTCACATTTCCCCTTCCCCCCTCCCCCCATCTCTTTTCTTCCTTCGTTTCCCTTCCCTTCTCTTCATTTCCCTCCTGATCCAGCTCAGCACCAAGCATTGGGTATAATTAGAATCCAGGAGATTGACTGGATCTTAAGCTAACGTGTCTGCAACATTTTTCTGTAACATCATCATATTCTTTAACATCCACCACATCTGAAAAAAATGCTTGGTCATTTAATATTTTAGAAATTCTTTTGAAAGACAAGAAAAGATGTGTTTTGTTATCTGCTGCCCTATACATTTTTTGCTTAAGAAGAGCATATTGGCCATACTGTGTATGGTCTACTATCTATACACAATAGTTTCTCAAGTAAAACTACTTAAATTACATTACAATATTGGAGATCCATACATTCTCTTGGAGTTTATAGGATCCCCCTCTTCTAATATCAATACATTATTTTATTTTATTTTTTCAAAGATATTTTATTTATTTATTTGACAGAGAGAGAGAGAGAGATTACCAAGTAGGGAGAGAGGCAGGCAGAGGGAGAGGGGGAAGCAGGCTCCCCGCTGAGCAGAGAGCCTGATGCGGGGCTTGATCCCAGGACCCTGAGATCATGACCTGAGCCGAAAGCAGAGGCTTAACCCACTGAGCCACCCAGGCATCCCCAATACATAATTTTAAAGAGCTGTCAGTAAAAATAAATGACATCTATAAATCAGAATGTCTCCAACTATATCTCTTTTAATTATGTCAGTATTCATTAGAATAAAAAAAATTCTCTTGACAATGTTATTTATTTTGGCAGTAACAAAAATGTTATCGTATGAGAAAGATGGGAGTACTTTTAAATACTGAAGAATAACTCCAACACATTTCTTGAAAATTTTCTAGTTGCCAAGCTGAGAATTTATATGATTCTATGTACTGAATAAAATACATATGAAGGAATAGAGAACAAATCAAGATTTTGGAATTTATACTCAGTGAAGAATTTCTATGGAAGTAAAATCTACTGTTAGAAAGATAAAGAGTGACCTTGCCCGCAAAAACAAACACAGAATTACAGTTGGCTTTGTTCTTTTGTTACTGTGTGCCAAGGATTGCATTTGATGAAATTGCTTTAAGAATTATTCGGAAGCCTGAAAGGACTTTAATGTCTTGAGGCATTTTTCATTTGCTTCTGTCATGCATCTCGTGGGGAAACTAGCAGTGCGTGGTCATCTAACCCCAATTTCAGGGACCAAGATTTGGGTTTGGAAGGACAGCTAGTTCATCCTTATTTCTGGGGTACAGTTTTGGGGGGCCTCCACTTAAATCACAGAATGTTCGGCAGAGCCCCATTTTGCAAGGCTCTGAATATCAACTTTTATCCTGATACAACAAGACACTCAGACATGCTGCTCACACTCATCTGGTCTCAGCTACCTATTTTAAGAATTGAAGAGCGATTCTCTTTGGAGTTCCATCTCCTGCCGGATCTTGGTCCAGTTCCAGTGCTGTTTACACTTTGCCTCTGATGCTTCGCAGGAGAGTTGTTCTGAATCTTCTTGTTCACTCTACTTGGGACAAATGTTCCACGTTTTCTATATTTTAAATAATCTTTTAGTTCCTAGGAAGGATACATTTTTCTTGGAACTTGAAAGCTTGTGAATAGGGTCTGGCAAGTCAAGGTTACCCACATCGAATCAGCCAAGGAAATTAACTAGCATTGAACTTTTTAGTCACTAGACTTGTCCAGTAAACATCCTGATGATAGTGACAAAAAACGAGAGCAATGTTAAAATATGGAAAGAAACAATCAGTCCAGAGAGTTTTATGACAAGAAGAATAAAATCATTGGAAGAAAACATTCATTCATTCATTCACTTGTTCATTTACTCAGCACATTTATTGAGTGAGTCACCTATGCCCCATTAGGCATTAAACCCGGCATTGGGATTTAGCAGGTAGCAAGAGTGATATTACCTTCTTAGATGGTTTAAAATTGGGCATGTGGTGAAATGTGTATTTCATTTTGATGAGTAAGTAGGAAAGAGTCATCAGTGAGGGATTTTCAACTTTTACATATAAATAGGCCTTAGAGATACCTTAGTCAAATTTCCTCTCTTACTGAAAAGGAAAAAGTTAGAGTGAGTTCCGCTCATTTGCCCAAGGTCCCACAGGTTGTTAGTGGATGAATTTAGAATAGAACTCTTTCTTCCAACTCTCAGAGCAGTTCTTTTGTTACATCACAATAGCTTCTTTAATCAACTGAGTACATTGGACCATCTTTACAATTACTTTGGAGACATTGGAGATAATGATGCAGGCTCTGAATTCATAGATAAAATGCTTGAAATGCCATTTTTGTTCATGTAACTTCAAAAACAAGTAATAATTAAAAAAAACTTTTAAACTAAGTTGGTCCATTATGGTCGATCTAGTGTACTTACATACAGTTAAACTTGAAACTCATTGTGTCAAGCATGAATGAGCTCTTGAAGCATAATATATATTCAATATTGTCTATAAATCTATGTTTTCAAAGGTTATTTTCTGCATCTCTCAATTCTGCTAGCACTTTCCTACTGTTCTCATTATTTTAGGTAACATAAAACGTTAGTTACATTTGTTTTCATAATGAATTAGCAATTTATGATCTTTAAGGGAAATAAAATAATTACCATAAACATTATATGCAATTGAAATGTCCTGTGTGTGTGTGACATTAGTTATAAAGCTATAACATTTTTCTTAATCTTTGATAAATCACTAAGTTCTACTAGTATATTCCCAGCTAAATTCTTACTGGGTTTTACTTTTCTAAAGTAAATTTTTAAAAATTTCATTATGAGTATTTTCAGTATTTAAATGAAATAAAATAAGTACATTATCTATAATACCAAAAGCCATTTTTTATTTTAATAATATTTGCAAAAGATTGGTAGGTCAATTGCACTGTTAACCAGTTTTTCCAATCCTTGCTTGCAGGGAAGAAAGCCTTAGTATTTTTGTTGAAATTAAACTACTCATATAATCAGAGAAGGAAAAAAAATAAAGTCTTACAATGATTAGAAATGTTAAAATTGTTGAAATGGTAATAACTCTAGCTATTCAGCATAGAATTATCTCCCTAGTACATATTTAAGTGAGAAGTTGTAACGATGTATGTCTTTTATTTCAAAAAAAGGCTCACAGTTTGCTAAAATACAGAAAAAAATAATAGCCCACCCTCATTTCTATCAAGAGAATGTGGACGTTGTGATGTTTGGCCTGCATTCATATTCCAAGCAGTGTATCTAAAAAAGTAAGGGTCCAAAATTAGCTGGGAGAATTGAAAACAGCCTAAATTTAACTCGCTTTTGTGCCAGGGTGAGAGCTGCTAGGGACATTTTAAATAGTGAGAGAGGCAAATGGTCTTTGTAGTGCAATCCCTAGCGAAATCTGAAAAAGAAAATGCAGTGCTTATTGTAATAAATAAAACGAAAGCAAGTCCGATGCTTCCCAGAATACAATATACACAGAGCAAAATGAAATAAATAGAAACTAGGATTTTAGCTCAAAATACAAAATTTATGTGACTAGATATAACAAATTATTTATACTTTTACTTTGTATACATCAGCAAGTAATCCATTCTTTGCTCATATCTTTATGACCTTCACTTATTTTGGAAAAAATATTGTGTCTTTCTAGTGATTTTATTATTGAAACAATAAAGGAAAATATTACAGTGTCATCGTGCTTGATGAAAGGAATCGTGAACTATGCATTATTGAGAATTCTATTTTCTAAGTCTCTCACCAGCCACTCGAGACTTCTAGCATCTTCATTTCCTTCTGTTTGTTCTCTTTTGGCATATCCAGGAACCTGTGAGCAATTCTTAGAGAAACTTTTTTTTTTTTCTGCACACACATCAAAGTGGCAACTTTTTAATGATCCCTAAGCTAGAGAAAGCCAGATAGTTTCTTCTGCCTTTGTAAAACTATAAAAACAGCACAGGAGATATTTTATTTCTTTTCTTAATTGCCTTCCCAAGTTCCCAAGGTAAGCAAGAGAAATTATATACAAAAAAAGAATGAGAATTGGCAAAGGTTGTTCGCTATGGAATAGACATTTTCACTTTCTAAAATATATTTAGAAAAGTATTAGACCACAGATAGCGTCAAGTAACAAGGAATAAAGCAATGGAAAATTTAAAAATATATTAATTTAAGTGGAGGTTAGTATGGTAGAGTAGAAAAAGTACAGGGATTTTACTGAAGGACTGGTTCTTAGCTTTTAGGGTGTTGCTTATATTCTTTGAAAATGGAGCATTGTGGGCCCCTGGGTGGCTCAGTGAGTTAAAGCCGCTGCCTTCAGCTCAGGTCATGATCCCAGGGTCCTGGGATCGAGGCCCACATCGGGCTCTCTGCTCAGCAGGGAGCCTGCTTCCTCCTCTCTCCTCTCTCTCTGCCTGCCTCTTTGCCTACTTGTAATCTCTCTCTCTGTGTCAAATGAATAAATAAAATCTTAAAAAAAAAAACAAACAAAAAAACATATTTTTGAAAATGGAGCATTGTAAACTCAATTAAGCTAGTTTATGTAAAGGTTCTGCCAGTTTCCTTTGGGGATTTTGTGACAAAGCAACATCATTCTGACTTATTTTATTCCTTAAGTGTCTATTAATATCTTGTCACTAAAAAAGGGTGTGTGGGTATGTGTTTTTGAGCAGAGAAAAGTATAATCAGGAGAAGAGATAACATCGTTTCCATTTCAGGAGAAGGGATAGCATATTTTCCATTAAAATTTTATCCTAGGCTCTAAATTATTTTCTAGCTGTGAAGAGATAGAAGAATGCAGGAAGAGAAAATAGACATTGGAGTTTTGAGTTTGAATTTCAGGTGTAGCACTTAATATGTAGGTAATCTAGGACAACTTAGATTCTCTAAAATTCACTCTTCTTAACTAAGGACCGTATGTAGCACCTAGTATAGTGCCTGGTGCTTAGATAGATGCCTCTCAACAGAGGACAGTCACTACTATTAATAATAATACAGACTGTTAATAAGTGTATTAGTTATATTTTGCCCCAGTAATGCTGCATAACAAACAAGAAAACATAAGGGCTTCAAACGACCATGAGTGTAGGTTTCTGCTGACCTGGGTCAGCCTCCTTGATCTTGCTTATTATCTGTAGGTCCGCCAGGACCAACCAGCTAGAATAGTCGTATATAGGAAGACTTAGGTTTTCATCCACAGAATTTCATATGAGTAAGCTAGTCTTCTCTTGTTCTCACTGAAGAGGGCTGAATTCTAAGAATTGATATAATGTGCCCAAGGCCTCCTGGACCCAGGTAACAGATGGTTACAAAGTTATTTCCATCCCGTTCTTTTGGCCAAAGGAAGACAAAGGCCTTCCCGTTTCAATGGTGGAAAAATGGATACCACCTTGATTGTGAGAAGTTGCAAAATCATAGTGAAAGGGCAAAGAGGTATAAAGAAACCATTAATTTGGGTCATTGATGCAATCAGTTTTTCACCATTTGAATGTTAAGTTATAAACTACCAGTGTTTTATTGGAAAGTAGACACTTTTTAATAAGGATACGGAAAATAAACTGGTTTCTGTATGCAAATATTCTGTATCACAAGATATTACTCTAAAATAGATGAAACAGGATGATAAAGAGAATAAAATAATGAAAATATAATTCTTTGTGAGGTAAAATAAAATTTCACGGAAACTTGTTAATGTTAAAATCATAATCTGACAGTCTTTTTAAGTAACATCAACATGGACAGTAGAAAAACAACTTTAAATTAGAATTACTTACTTGTTTCTTTCAATAATCTATTTATTCTTCTGGTTCAATTCCAAAAGACAAATATTCAGGAGTGGCTATGATTTAGCTTTCTTTTCTCTTTCTTTCTTTATTTATCTGAGAGAGAGAGAAGAGAGAAACATGAGCAGGGAGAGCGTCAAGAGAGGGAGAGAGAGAATCTCAGGCAGACTCTGCATTGAGCATGAAGCCCAACATAGAGCTCAATCCCATGACCCTGAATTCATGACCTGAGCTGAAACCAAGAGTTCAACTCTCAACTGACTGAGTCACCCAACCACCCCTGATTTACTTATCACCCAGCTTAAATTACTTATCACCCAGCTTTTCTTGTTCTACGACAGTTGATTAGTTCTGTTATTTCAATATATATCAGAGTACACTTAAGAAACAGGGAAGATCATCACAAGTGCTCCACAACTTTAAGACCAGGACTATTTTTGAACAAAGTAAAGATTCATTATATATATGTATAAATATTTGGAAATGAGCCAATGGGTTTATTGTATCCAATACTTCTACAAGTATTGGAAAGTCTGGGGAAAGAAAGAGTGACAGCAGGCCTTGGAGAGTGAGAGGTCATAAAACAGTCAGATGAGAAGGTGATGATGCAAAGGCGTCAATGCAGTACTGAATAAAGACTACTGGTTGGGAAGTCTTTGGATGGTTGTCAGGCTAATCTCTGTGAGTCTACACCCAAGGCACCGGTGATTGGTCTGCTGTCATTGTTGTTCAGCATGGGTGGGACTCAGGAGTATGAAATGGGAATGATGCAGAGGAAAGCAAGCACAAGCCAGAAACTGCTGGTCACTTTTCATCTGCCATCACACTCAACTTCAATGGCATTTAGATAGCAACAGTCATAGTTTCCCATTCTCATTTTTTTAAAAAATATTTTATCTATTTATTTGTCAGAGAGAGAGAGAGAGCACAGGCAGGCAGAGAGGCAGGTAGAGGCAGAGGGAGAAGCAGGCTCCCTGCCGAGCAAGGAACCCAATGTGGGACTCGATCCCAGGACCCTGGGATCATGACCTGAGCCGAAGGCAGAGGCTTTAACCCACTGAGACACCCAGGTGTCCCCCCATTCTCATTCTAAATCTCATGCAAATCCTCCTTTAACCAACCCCAACCTTGAACCTATGATTCTGGGAAACATAGTACCTGATAAACCAAGCCCACATATCATCTTAGCGTCCATTCCTAGTTCCTTTAATTGTATTGTTTTCATTTTGAAAATAAATATATAACATCATACATTAAAATTGATCTGTTCTGGTGTACAGCTTAGGATTTTACCACAGGTACAGATTTGTGTAACTACCACCGATGAGGAAACAGGATATCGTTAGGTCTCCAGATAACTTCTTCACAGTTACACAATCCCCTAACCACATACACACCCAACCATGAGCCTTTGGCAAACACTAGAAATCCACCAAGCCTGGATTCTTTCACTCATCATAATGTCTTTGAGATGCATCCAACTTATTCAGTCTATCAATAGTTGGTCTGTTTTGTTGCTGATTCATATTCCACTGTGTATTCATGTACCATTTGAATAATATTTGGTTGTTTTCAAATATGGGCCATGACGAATAGACCTACTATATAGATATAAGTATTGTTTTAATGTAACTTTATTTCTCTAGGGTAAATACCTCGAAGTAGGTTGCCATACCTATATGGGAAGTGTGTATAGAACACTAGTGTTTCCCAAAAGTGTTGTACCATTTTGGATTTCCAAGAGTGTTGTGTGAGGTTTTCATTTGCTTTACAGTCTCACCAACTTTGTTATGAAAATTTTTATTTTAGCCATTCTAATAAGTGTGTCATGGCATCCCAATGATGTTTTAATTTTCGGTTCCCTAAATAATGTTGTTCATCTTCTCATGTGGCTATTTATTATCTATATATCCTATTTGATAAAGTGTCTCTTCAAATATTTTGTCCATTTTTACTTGGATTGTTAGTTTCCTTTTATTTGACTTTTGAGAATTCTTTCCATATTATGGATACAAGTCCTTTAAAGATATAGGATGTGTAAACATTTATCCAAGTCTAAAATTTTTCTTTTCTTTCTGTTGACAGTGTCTTTTGCAGAGAAATAAAGAAAATCTTGATGAAATCCAATTTATCAATTTTTCTCTTTATGGATTATACTCTTAGGGTCAGATCTAAGAATTTTTTTGCCTGATCACAGGTCAGGAGGATTTTCTCCTATATTTTATTGTCTTCTAAAAGTGTTATAGTTTTAGGTTTTTATGTTTGGATCTATGACCTGATTTAAGATATATATATTTTTTTACAGAATATAAGTTTGTGTAGGTTGTGTCGAGGCTCTTTTTTGCACACGGCTAGCAGTCAAGTCTTTCCAACTATTGTGTTGAAAATACCATGGTTTCTGGTGAGCAATCTGTATCATTCAAATATACATACATTTCTCTGAATTTGTCATATTGCATATTCTCTTAAAATATTGAGCAATGAGAAAAATGTCAAATTATGTTTTGTCTTAATATATTCCTTTTCTGACATTCTTCTTTTATTGGCATAGATCCAGTTGTCTGACCTATTTCATATCTCTCTGCCTGAAGAACTTCCTTTAGCATATCTTACAAAGCAGGTCTGTTGTTAATAAATTGCTTCAGCTTGTATTTATCTGATGAAGATTTTATTCCTCCTGAAGAATATTTTCTCAAGATATAAAATCTGTTGTTAGGTGTTCTTTCCCCCCACACTTAAAGATTTCTCTCTAGTATCTTCTTCCTTTGATTTCTAATGTGAAGTATGTTGTATTTTTTTGTTCTTGCTCATCTTAAGTGAAGGTCCTCCTCACCCCCACATCTCTGGCTGATCTATGTATCTTCATTTTCTGTGGTTTGAATATAATATACCTGGATGTGGTACTTTTTTGTTTGTTTTGTTTGTATATTCTATTTTATATGGCCTATGCTACTTGGATCTGTGGTTTGTTGGCCGTAAAAAAAAAATTGCAAAGTTTTTGTAATTATCTCTTTAAGTAGTTCTCTTGCTCTAATCTCTTTCTTCTTCTTTGGGGATTATGAAGATGCAGATGTTACTTTGCTTACTATCCCCCAATTCTTGGATATTTTATTCTATGTGTTTACCTTTTTTTTTTAGCAGTAATAAGCATTTTTCTAAACCATATTTTCTTTAGAAGCTTTCACAATGTCTCAAAAGCCGTTGACAACTCCCTAATTTTCACTGTAATATTTAGTGTTGATTATCATCAAATTCTGCCTGATTTTAGAAACTACTATATTTTGTTCACGTAGATTTAGATTTTCCAACCAGAAAGCATTTCCAGAGTGGATTTCCCCCCAACAACTCTTTTTGCAGAGATTTATAAATTCGAATGATGAATTCTTGGCCTCTTTAATTTTATTAATGTGATTTACTTCTGTCAATAACATACCCTGCCAAAAGACAGATTACTTTACTAAAAAGAACACATCACATGCACTCACAAATGAATCTTATTAGAGAAGGAAACATAATACTTTTCCGTGAGAAAAAAATAGTATTCAATGTCTTTAAAGTCAAGTAGAATAAAATAGTGCTGAAAAAGCCAAGTCTACTGGGCCATATGTGACTCTGTTTTGGGTGATATTATGGGCCAAATTGTGTCTCCTTCCATTCATATGTTGAAGTACTAATCCTTACTACCTCACAATGTGAGCGTATTTGGAGTTCAGACCTTTAAAAATATAATTAAGGTTATATATTATATATATAATTATATATGTAATGAGGTCTTTAGGGTGGGCCTTAATCCAGTAGGACTTGTCTCCTATAAGAAGAGATTAGCACACACACATACAGTGAAATGGTCATCTGAAGGCAGAAGGAAAAGATGGAGAGCCATGGAGAGAGCCCCCAGAATAAGCCAACTCTGCCTACACCTTGATTCTAGACCTCCAGCATCCCAGAAATGAGAGAAAATAAATAGTATTGTTTAACCCGCCTGTCTGCGGTAATTTACTATGGCTCCTTTAGTAACTCATACAGATAATTACAGATAGCAAGTTTTGGATTACAATACAGACTATTGAATAAGGTCCATCTAAGCCCACTGAGAACAATCAGCAGCCCCATTAATTTCATGACGATAATTAAGAACAAACCAAAGAATAGGAATAGTGAAGTGTTCTTATAGATGAAGAAAGGGAAACCTGCACGAATCATGGAACACTACCTCAAAAACTAATGATGTACTGTATGGTGACTAATATAACATTAAAAAAAAGAAACTCAGAAATTTATAGCCTTTTGATGATTGAACTTCAAAAGCCATCATCTTTTTTTTTCACTTTCAAAATTTGTAAATTCTAGTTGTTGACATTAGGACACTAAATATTGTGTCATTTCACTGGAGTCCAGATATTGTCCCCAGATTCCTTCTGAACACAGTGTTCCATGCTGCCAGTAGCTATTGGTAAGATTCATTTAATTTCATCACTAAGGAAATGATTATTTGAAGATTACTATGTGCCAGACACTGCTATAGGCACAAGGGAAGTAGCAGGTGGAAAAGAAGGAGTCAAGCAGCTGGCCTGTGATCTATTTATTTCTCTTTGCCATGAGGATGCTCCGAGAGAAGACAGCTGGCATTTTAATGTCATTATCAACAGGCTGATAATTAGTCTTCTGGTTAATAGACAACAGTATTTGCTAGGAGGAGCATCTTAATGTAAAAACATTTTTGACAACTTGTTTCTGGTTTAGCACTGCTATAGCAAACACATGGTACTATGGAGAATGGATCCTTGAGAAATTTCCCATAAGTTCTAAGTATGTAGGCGTAAAATGTTTTTTTTAATTAATATATAATGTATTATTTGTTTCAGAGGTACAGGTCTGTGATTCATCAGTCTTACATAATTCA
>LNAC01000089.1:2988966-3014600 GCA_002007465.1 Ailurus styani | reverse complement strand
CCCTCCCCTCCAGCAGCCCTCAGTTTGTTTCCTGAGATTAAGAGTCTCTTACGGTTTTTCTCCCTCTCTGATTTCATCTTGTTTCATTTTCCCCTCCCTCCCCCTATGATCGTGTCTTGAATCTCAAATTCTTCATATCACTAAGATTATATGATACTTGTCTTTCTCTGATTGGCTTATTTCACTTAGTGAAATACTGTCTAGTTCCATCCCCGTCGTTGCACATGGCAAGATTTCAGGTTTTTTTGATGGCTGCATAATCCATTGTATATATATGCCGCATCTTCTTTATACATTCATCCGTTGATGGAAATCTGGGCTCTTTCCATAGTTTGGCTATTGTGGACATTGCTGCTATAAACATTCGGGTGCATGTGCCCCTGAGTATCACTACCTTTGTATCTTTAGGGTAAATACCCAGTAGTGCAATTTCTGGGTCATAGGGTAACTCTATTTTCAACTTTTTTTTTTTAAGATTTATTTATTTTTTTATTTATTTGACAGAGAGAGAGAGATTACAAGTAGGCAGAGAGGCAAGCAGAGAGAGAGGAGGAAGCAGGCTCCCCACTGAGCAGGGAGCCCGATGCGGGCCTCGATCCCAGGACCCTGAGATCATGACCTGAGCCGAAGGCAGAGGCTTTAACCTACTGAGCCACCCAGGTGCCCCCCAAATGATTCTTTCTTTTTAACTTTTTGAGGAACCTCCATACTGTTTTCCAGAGTGGCTTCACCAGCTAGCATTCCCACCAACAGTATAGGAGGGTTCCTAAAATGGAGATGTTTTTAAACCTAAAATGTTGCCCGAGGTATAAGGTGATGGTGCCCTGAGCAGAGAGTACATATCCAACAGAAAACAAACAAACAAACAAACAAACCAGGAAGTCAGGTTCTGTGACTTTCCTTGTGTTGGACTTCTCTCTACTTTGCCTGTGTTTCTTGATTCGTGTGTCTTTGAAATGTGAGTATGTCTGATTCCAGGTACAGCCTCCAATTTGTTAGTCTGATTTGATAGGCCTCTGCATTGTGTTCTCAGTGGTGTACAGAACAGTAATCCTTACCTTGAAGAACTGTGTGCTCCAGTGGGTGCTGATGAAGCAAATCAGTCATTCCTGAGTAACACTGTGGTGCTAATGAAGAGGTGACCTTTCCAGCCATGCTTCTGAAATTTTTAACTATTCGAGTTGGTTTTTAAAGTATAAATCTGCAAATCTGAATGCAGTCTTCTGAGCTATTATTATAATTTCAGTTCCTCAATCCCTCATCTAAAAACTTTGGGGCAAGCTGTTACTTGGAACTCAGGTATTTTTCAGATTTGAGAAAGGGGATATGAGGCAGGTATTATAAATTGTATAACAGAAGCAGGAGAGTTGAAAGTAAAACTCCATACTTAAAATTTTTAATGTCCCTTAAATAAAACATGAATATATGCAAAACCTATCACACAGTTTATATATGTTGCTTCTCATCACTTCAGACTATGCCAACAAATAAATTAAAAGTGCGTCTTTTCTTAGGATTTTGATGTATATCATTATAAATAAGAAATGGTATAATGGCATTATCCTTATTTTTAATTATCTATATTTTTAAATAAATAATTTTTAAGAGGGTTTTCACTTCTTGTTTAAATTAAAGTGATTGTTTTTCCTGCCTGCCAGGGAGCTGTCATGTAGGGATTTCTTGTACTGTCTTCTGCATTAATTAAGTTTATTGATTCTGGGAGTCCATGGTTTCTTTCTTTTTTTTTTTTTAAAGATTTTATTTATTTATTTGACACAGAGAGAGAGAGATTACAAGTAGGCAGAGAGGCAGGCAGAGAGAGAGGAGGAAGCAGGCTCCCTGCTGAGCAGAGAGCCCAATGCGGGCCTCGATCCCAGGACCCCGAGATCATGACCTGAGCCGAAGGCAGAGGCTTTAGCCTACTGAGCCACCCAGGCGCCCGAGTCCATGGTTTCTTCTATCTTCTTTATTTTCAGGTTTGCAAAAATACATTCAAGAGCAAATTCATTTTCAGAATGGGTTTATGGAAGTAAATGTAGGTGCTCATGCTTCATCTACATGCTTCAGTGCTGACAATCCAGTTTTTATTTCTTTGCCAATAACTTAATTCTTCTTTTGAAAGCTCTGAGTATCTTCTTTTTAACTTTTACTCTTTGAAATTTGAACATGGTATTCCAAGGTGATAGTCTTTTTTATTTCTACTGTTTGTTATCTGGCAGGGCCTTTAATTACAAATACTTTTATCTCATTTTTAAGCTTTGGGAATTTTTTTTCAGTAATTCTTTGATTTTATTCTTTATATATTCTGTTCCCTCTTTGTAACAAAGAGATTTTTGTCATCCTGATTTAATCTCATATCTTTCTTAACATTTTATATATTATTTTCATTCTTGTCTTTTGTTCTACGTTATGGAAGATTCTTTTCATTTTAACATTTTTGTTTTTAATAAAAATTTCAGGCTTATTAGAACACTTGCCCTTCTTTTCCAGTGACTCAATTATATGATCCTGTTATTTTTTAGAACATTTATTGAGAGTTTATTAAGTGCCAGGTATTTTTTTGAGATATAACTGACATATAACATTGTATAAGTTGAAGGTATACAAAGTATTGACTTGAAACATTTATTTATTGCAATGTGATTATCACCATCATGCTAATGCATCTATTATACCCCATAATTATAATTTCTTTCTTGTGGTGAAAACATTTAATATCTAGTGTCTCAGCAACTTTGATGTGTATAGTACAGTATTATTAACTATAATCACAGTGTTGCTCATTAGATCCCCAGAACTTATTCATCTTTTCACTTTAAGTTTATACACTTTGACCAAGATCTCCCCAATTCCACCACCACAACCTCCCCAGCATCTGGTAACTACCATTCTACTCCTTGTTCAGCTATTTTAGAAGAATTCACATATTAGTGATACCATATAGTATTTGTCTTTCTTTTTCTGATTCATCTCATTTAGCATAATACCTTCAAGGTCCATCCACATTTTTGCAAATGGCAGGGTTTTCTTTTCTTTATCTTCCTGGCTGAACAATGTTAGTGTGTGTGCATGTGTGTGTGTGTGTGTGTCTGTGTGTGTGTGTGTATCATATCTTCTTTATCCATAGTTTTAGCCTATTATTTTTAAGAATATGATATCTTTTCATATATCTCTGTAAATGTAAATTAAACTATTTTGATAATTTGTTTCCATTTCCTTAATTATTACAGGTTTCTTCAGTATTGATGGTGTTATTAATCTTGGGTTTTTTTCTTTTATGTAGATTTTTATTACAATGTTTGATGATTTTTATTCTTACTCATGGGTAATGAGTCCAGTATCTGCTACTAGGTATCTCTTGCAGTGCTTAGATCCTCACAGGTACTGTCAAGATTCTTCAAGTGTCACACTTTATACATGAGTAAAACTAAAAAGATTTACTATCTAATAAGAGCAAGGGAACAGGCCCCAGTCCTCCATGCTGCTGTTGTTCCTACAGCCACAAATGCTATTATCATCTTCTTCCTCTACTGCCCATTTTCGGTACCCACTTTGCCTGGTGGGATTAGCTCCATCTTCCTCTGAGTTCCGTTTACATTGCCCTTGTCAGTTTGAAGCTGTTGCAATTCCTCATTTACAATTATTATCAGTAATGCAATATCCAATAAATCGTTGGATTCCACACACATTCCTTCTTGGCCTCATTACCAGTAGCACTTCTATCACCTTATGATAATCATAGTCTGTTACCCCTACAAGGACAGTTAATCCTTTTTTTGCATGGTTTACATGCATGAGGAACCAAAAATTAGTAGCCAGTAATTGTAGCTTTAAAACATAAAGAATCAGGGCGCCTGGGTGGCTCAGTGGTTAAAGCCGCTGCCTTCGGCTCAGGTCATGATCCCAGGGTCCTGGGATCGAGGCCCACATCGGGTTCTCTGCTCGGCAGGGATCCTGCTTCCTTCTCTCTCCTCTCTCTCTGCCTGCCTTTCTGCCTACTTGTAATCTCTCTCTCTGTGTCAAATAAATAAATAAAATATTTAAAAAAAACAAAACAAAACAAAACAAAACAAAAACATAAAGAATCATTGCTGAGTCTCCTTGTGGAAGCATTTCTCACCTAGGGATAGAATTTCCCAAGAGCCTAAAATTGTAGGGCCTGGAAGTACAATTTCCCCTAGGGGGTCGTTGGAATTAATGGTGAGAAAAAGCATTTCTACTTTCACACCTTGGTTCCCACACTCATGTATTCTACCTATGGGGGCATAGCATTACATAATTGCCATTGGAAAAGTATATACCGTTATTCAAAAGACAGCACCATAATCCTTAGAATATTTTCTCAAGCTGGCTCCTTAGCTAAGCTTTTAAAAGGCTCTTTAAATGCTTTATAAGAATGGCAGTTTATGGATAATGCAAGATTGGAATTTTTCAGTGCATGTAATAGATATGACTTCAGCTATCTGATCTTAATCATTGTGGGTAATATGAGCCAAACAACATCAATGTTATCAACCCATCTGTCTCGTTCTTAGGAATATCGTGGTTTATTATCTTCCAAAACATCTACTTGAGAATAGACCTTTGCATGGTCTTCACAGAAGACAGGGCTGATACCTGCAGCAAAGTGCAGGGGACGATTTCAGAAGTTAGGGGCTCTGAGGTTTCAAGCATTCTGGGGTTAAAACACACCCAATAGGATATCCCTGCTCCAGGGCTTTAGGGCCCACTACTTCCCTGTGAAAGCTGTAATTTTAGTGTAGGAGTGTATTATTTTTTTTCTTTTTTTTTTTAAGATTTTATTTATTTATTTATTTGACACAGAGAGAGAGAGAGAGAGAGATCACTAGTGGACAGAGAGGCAGGCAGAGGGAGAGGGGGAAGCAGGCTCCCCGCTGAGCAGAGAGCCCGATGTGGGGCTCAATCCCAGGACCCTGAGATCATGACCTGAGCCAAAGGCAGAGGCTTAACCCACTGAGCCACCCAGGTGCCCCTGTATTATTTTTCTGTTGCTGCAAAGACACTAGGGACTTTTCAGCTTAAAACAATATCCGTATGTTAACTCTGTAGTTCTGAAATGTGGGCATGGCCTGACAGCATTCTCTGCTCAGGTTCTAACATGGTTAAAACCAAGGTGCAGACTAGGCTGTGTTATCATCTGCAGATCAGTTTCCTCTTTCAGGTTCATGTGGTTGTGCCAGAATTCAGTTCTTTGCCATTGTAGCCCTGAGATACTTCTTCGTTTGTGGATGAAGCTGATGGAAGAACTCAGCTCAAAGAGGCTGACCACATTCCTTGCCATGTGGACATCTATCTTCAAAGATGGCAGTGAAAAACTGTCCTTGTCTTGAATATGTCTTACAGTTTAAATCTCTTTTGCCGGGAAGAATTCAGTCTATTACGTGATCACCTGATTAGATCAGGCTCACCAAGAATACTTTCTTTTTTCAAGCAATTTATTTAGAACATTAAACACATCTGCAGATTAGATTAGTGTTTGATTGAATACACGGGAAGAGGTGTGGGCACACCAGGAGTGGGAATCTTGAATTCTGTCTACCACAAGAAAACTGCACAGGGCTGTGAATTTAGCTTTCTTTATAATTTACTTCCTTGCAAATGCAGTCTTGGAATTCGTTTCTATCTCAGTCACCCTTCTAGATAGGAAATGGGTCTTCTTTAATACTGTCCATAAGAACTGTGCGGGGTTGAATTGTGTCTCCCCAAAATTCATGTCAATCTGGAATTTCAGAATGTGACCTAACTTGGAAAAATGGTCTTTGTAGATATAATTAGTTAAGATGAGGTCATTCTGGATTAAAGTGAGTCCTAATCCAATGACCTGTATCCTTATATGCAGAGAAAACCAAAACCAGAGACACTAGGAAGAGGCAAGGCAAGATCCTTCTCCCTCCGGTTTTCAAAGAGAGTATGGCCCTAATGACACCTTGATCTCAGACT
Organism: Ailurus styani; assembly: GCA_002007465.1. Taxonomy (NCBI): domain Eukaryota; kingdom Metazoa; phylum Chordata; class Mammalia; order Carnivora; family Ailuridae; genus Ailurus; species Ailurus styani. The sequence goes on along the minus strand of LNAC01000089.1, from coordinate 3,008,639 downwards.
TAAAGCACCTAGAGTGGCAAAGGAATTATTTTCTATTGTTTTAAGCCCTCCAGTTTGTGATACTTTGGAACTGATGCTTAGAAAAATAATACAGAAGTTTAATGGCTTTTGTACCATGGCCTGAGTTCATACTTGTTGGACAAACACAATTATTTTCTCCCATTAACACTTCACAGGCACTTAGCAGCAACACACCCAAATGACACACCTTATAATTACATTGTCTTTTTGGAGATACTGCATAAACCAGCACACCTTCTTATACCTACTCTCTAGCTTGCATCGCCATGGGTGAGAATTGTGCTAACTGCAGGCTACACCAGATCAGGGGACATCACCACCCTCTGGAGACGCAGGGAAGAGCTGATGTGTCAGCTTGGGTCCAAAGACAGTCTGGAAGCATAATTCCTTTCTCCACTGGGGACCTCAGTCTTTTTCTCTAAAGGCCTCCAACTGAGTGGATGAGGCCCACCCACTTTACGGGATCTAATAATCTGCTCTAATCAAAATCTACTGATTTGAGTGTTAATTTTATGTAAAAAATACCTCCACAGAGACATCTAGAATAGTGTAATGATCAATACCTGGGTACCATGGCCTAGACAAGTTTGCACATAAAATTAACCATCACAGTCACCAATAGAATTCTTTTTGCCACCTACCAGCAATTTATCCAATTCCAGACATACATCTTTCTAGGTACTAGTGATGTTACTGAAATAATAGTAGCAAGTATAAATATTATACTCTGGTCAGAATTAATGACCACTTTATAAAAGTTTAAAATAAGGTTTTCGACATTCCTTTTTAACTTTTAAGCTGTATGTTTTGAATCAGGAAATCAAGAAAGTATTACAGTAAAATATTATGAGCCTTGAAAAGCTCTCTGGGCTATGTATTCTAGTCTTCATTTCACAGAGGAGGAAACTCTGAGACAGAAGAAGATAAGTAAGAATCAGTAATTGAAAGCTCTTCATCAAGACTTTCTCCACGTCCAACTGTTTGTTTTCTTAACCAGACAATTAGTACAATCAGTAACAATGGCTCATTACTGGGGTCAAATGGTTAGATGTTCTGTGTTTTACATTTGTGTTATATTTATTATGATTCTTGTAACTGCTATGTCAGGGTGTGAACATAATCCTGTCTGGATCAGAAGACAGATGTTTAGAATTCCCTGATTCTAATAATGTCCTTACAGTATATCTCTTCTTATTTCGGGTCCTTCTCTTAATTGAGAATCACTGGATTATACTACAGAGTTTTCTTAATTGTCATAAGTCATAATGGATGGCAAGCTTTTGTTTCTACCACACTAACTAAACCTGTCTACTACATATCTGTTCCGGTCGATTTTCATAACACTAAATATTGAACAAAGATGAACTGATTCCTAAATTCACAATTGGGCAAAAAGAGTAATATTCATTACTTAAAGCATTGGTCTTGCCAAAAAGAGAAAAAAGAGGCAGTATTATTTATAATACTAATACTACTACTAATAATACTCTGGTTTCTCTTCAGATCGTATAAATCTTTCACCTTTTACTAATACTACTAATAATAGCAAAATATCATTTCAATTAGTATTTTCAATTAGACTTGATCAATAATTATAAGTAGAAAGCAATAAAAATGTAAATTGTGTATGGTAAAATGATCAAATGCAACAACAAACAAATAAGTTAAAATTAACTCTATAAAAATTCATCATTTCCTCCTATGAGACCTGTAGAAGAAAGCCTTAATGTGCAAATAGTTTAAATGCGTTTTTCCTGCATAGTTAATTAACAGTAATATTGCATTTATGTTGTTTAAATTTCACAAAAATTAATTTATTTCAACTCACTATTATCCAGGTAACTATACTCATATGTTCTTACTTTGAAATTTTATTTATGCCCTAATAGAATATTGTTTATGTATTATTTTAATTTTTACAAGCTGTGTATACATCAAGCTATTTTATTTACATGTATGGTTCTAATGGCAGCCTGTAGTTTGGAATGTCAAACAGTTCTTTCATTCTCAATGAGCGACAGTGACCAGTATATTGAGAAGAAAGCAAAAGTATAACGTGCGGGCGCCTGGGTGGCTCAGTGGGTTAATCCTCTGCCTTCGACTCTGGTCATGATCTCAGGGTCCTGGGATCGAGTCCTGCATCATGCTCCCTGCTCAGCAGGGAGCCTACTTCCTCCTCTCTCTCTGCCTGCCTCCCTGCCTACTTGTTATCTCTCTGTCTCTCTCTGTCAAATGAATAAATAAAATCTTAAAAAAAAAAAAAGCATAACGTGCATGGTTGAAGAGGTCTGAGTTACACACCGTACACAGAGGAGGAAGTTCAAGAATGGCTTCACGCCAACATCAGATGTGTTTACTGAACGCTTTTACAGCTAATGGAACACTAGGAAATAAAATTATAAGAAATAATTGCCTGTGAAATATTGAGAAGGAAATAAGACTCTAACCTACATTTCAGGCAGAATGAGACTCTTGATTCACATTGTAAAAATTAGCTTAAAACCTAAATTAATTAAGGAAATGATTTCTTTTCTTCATTTTAGAAGATTATTTAAAAGGAAACATTAATATATCTGAAAGATATTTGAAGATGGAAATATAAACTCAGTGGGATTTATTCTAGGAGTGGAAAGCTAGTTCGACGTTTGGAGATCAATTCATGTAATTCACCATGTGGAGGAGAAAGGGAATAAAACTGTCCCCATATATATATAACAGGATTTTTTATGTAGAAAATCCCAAGGAATCTACAGAATTTGCTAGAACTAATCAGTGACTTTTGCAAGGTTGTGGTTTGGAAGGTCAACATACAACAGTCACTCCTATATCTTTATATTGTCATTAAACAAATTTAAACTAAAATTAAAGGCTTCATATGACTTACAGTAGTTTAAACAAATCTAACAAAATTATGTGTGAGATCTCAGATGTTGAAAACTGCAAACACTAACAGCAACAATAACAACGAAAAACAAAGCAGAACAAATATATGGAATATTTAAGAAATGTTTAATTTCTTTTCAGTTGAATTCATTTCCTGTCAAAATCCTAGTGGAATTTTTGTACATATGCTTAATTCTAAATCTATATGAAAAGGAAAAATAGCTAGGAAAACAAATAATTTTAAACCAAAGAGAAAAATCAGGGGATCACACAACCTGATTTTAAGACTATGTGCTACTGTGATAAAAAGATGACATCGTCTTCCTCTCTCCCTTGTTTGAATTGTCTCAAGAGTTTTTCTTTGTCTCATGTCCTACAGTTTGAAAATGATGTGCTTACATATAGTTTTCTGTCCCCCACTCCTCCACCTCCTGCACTGATTGACATTCTCCAAACTTCCTGGATCCATAATTTGGTGTCACTAATTTTGGAAATTTCTTAACCATTATTACTTCAACTATTCTACTCCATTATCTTTTTTTCCCCCTCATGTTAGTGGTCCAGTTATGTATATATTACACTTTTTAAAATTATCCCACAGTTCTTAACTATTCTGTTATTTTTAATTTTTTTCTCCATTCTGTTTTCTCTTTCCATTTCGGATTGGAAAGTTTCTGCACAACTGTATGCTTTTGACAAAATGCAATTAATGTACACTCAAAATGCGTGCATTTTGTTTTTTGTAAATTTTACATGAAAGACAAAAGTCCACAATAAATATTGAACTATAGATAAGAATAGGCATGTTAGAGAATTGAAGGCGAGGTAAATTTATTTCTTCTATTTAACCATAATTCATTGAAAATTAGTATGAATGATAAATTGACAGAATAACAAGTAGAGGGAGAGATGAACAATAAAACATTAACAGTAGAATATTATTTCTAGGATAGAAATAATGAATTTCTTATTATTTCTAGAATAGAAACAATGAATATATGTGTTTATTATACAATTTTAAAACTTTTCTGTACGCTTGAAATTTTCTTAATATAATACTTGAAAAAAATGTTCTGAAACCTTTTTGGGATCATTGTTAAATGGTCTATTACAAAATGGAGCTATAAAGAAATGAGGAGAATATGGACCAGAGAATCCATATCTAGCTTGACCCTAGATGGACCATACTTTATGTTTGTGACAGATTATGGTAAAAGAAGGTTATTTGCTCTTGACTTTAACATCAGTTTAGGGTCAGGCTCACCAAAGCCTCTCAGATTTGAAATAAAATAATTTTAACTCATGAGAGTAATAGATCATTAAATGACCAGTGAGTAGGATAAAATATATATTATATCAAAAATATCAGTGAGGGTAAAAAAAAATCAACAGGTGGTTTAAAAAAAACCCAGAACCTAATTATGTGACTAAAGCTAATGACTTCACACTAGAGAGAACTCAATGACTTAACAGCCTATTTTGTGTTCTTTATCACATTATATAGGGTAACAAACCACAGACTTGAAAGGGAAGTATGGTTTTTATTTTCTTCCCTTATCTATGCCAGAAAACAACATGTTCCAGTAATGAATACTTTCCTGTTGATAAAGTGAGAAAGGAAAGTATTGAATTAAGTCTCAAAATAGAGGAGCACATATCCAATTAATCAGTGTTTGCACTGGCACCGTTTGATTTATTATCTGATCATTCTGGAGCCAAGAACATATGTTTCTGTGGACTCTCGTCTTGCTGCTCTTGATTCTCCAATGCACCAGACCTCTCTGCTGTTTAGACCCCTCTACCATTGGGTGCCTATGAGCGCAGTGCCCTCTGGCTATTCTTGGTTGCTAACGTGTGCCTCCACTTTGCACACTGCTTTATTCTTCCGTGTTCTATTTATCTGCCTAGAGATCATCACTGTTTGAAGGTTACAAGGTCGCCTGCAATTCAAAGTTTTTATATCATCTCTTCCTCAAAGCCTCTTTGACATCCTTTAAATCTGTTTGACCAGAAATCTTACAGCCATTTTCAGTTTTCCCTGTTTCTTGTGATATTCTCACCATCATATATTCTTTTTTTCCCTTTAGGGTCTCTGATATGGAAACATCTATTCATTTGTGGTAGCTATGAAATCAATTCCATGCCCCAGAATAAGCAATTACTTGAATTCTTTTTAAAGATTATTATTTAATTAATTTATGTATTTATTAGAGAGAGAGAGAGAGAGAGAGAGAAAGGGGAGGAGCAGAGGGAGAGGGACAAGCAGACTCTGTGCTGTGTCCCTACACGGGGTTCCATCTTAGGACCCTGAGATCATGACCTGAGTGAAACCAAGAGTCAGACACTTAAGCTTAACTGACTGAGCCACCCCCTACTTGAATTCTTGGTCGCACTTCATACTTACATAATTGTGAAAGTGTATCCCCTTAGCTTGTCTAAGATGCAAGAATATTCTATATGAAGTAGGAACAATGCTGATATTAACGAAAGCAAACACTTTATATGAATGACAATGAAGCCTGTAATATACAGACCATAAGTAGTTTCAATAGCAAAATCTTCCATTGTGACACTTAGGCAGGTACTTTTATTAAATGATAAGAATGTTTTGGCAACTGCCTTTCTTCCTAATAAGAACTGGTTCTATTTGCACATGAACCTAATCAAACTTTTCTGGATTTGAATTACCTTTCTTAGACTGTGCCATGGAAGACACACAGAGATGTGTTCTCATGTGATTCCTGGGGAAAACAGGTAAAGCCAAGAGGCAGCTTTTTTTTTTTTTCCAGTACTTATAAAAAGAAATAATCTCTGTATTAAAAATGTTAAGCTAATTATAGAAAATGTAGTAACTGTATACTAAAATTTTAAAAGATAATCCACTCATACTTCCGTTATGGATGAAAATTCTTTGTATATTTGTATGTATTGTATTGTTTAACAAAATTGGCACATTACTGGATACTTTTTTGGTATCTGGATCCCATCAAATTTAATATCATATAATAAGCATTCCCTATCCATTGACTAAACTTCATAAACCAAATTTAATGCATTGCATACGATAAATTGTGTTCTATAATTAAATTGATCTGGCTAGCATTTTCATATTTGGGTTGTTACCAGTTTTGCAACATTCTTTAAAAGGTTTATTTATTTTATGGTATCTTATACGTGACAAAGTCTTAGGCTAAATATAGAGAGGGTTTATATGCAACAATTCTTGGAGTGGCACTTTATTGCTCAGGACTTTATGAAAACAATACAAGCCTTTAATGACAATAATTAAACCCACATCATGGCATTAATAATATACCCTAAAACTTTGATACAAACTCCCAATTATTGGACCATCAATACACTAATGAAAATACTTAGATTCTATATGTCATGGGCAAAATAATGGACTCCAAAAGTGTCACTCTCTAATTTCTGGAACCTGTGATTATGTATTCTTATGTGGTAAAATGGAACTTTGCAGGAGAGCTGAAAGTAAGGTTGAAATGAAAGAGAATTCTGGAGTATTCAGGTGAGTCCAATTGAATCCTTAAAAGTGAAAGATGACGGCAGAAGCTTAGATGAGAGAGAGAGAGACAACAGAAAGAAAAATAAAAAGAGAGGAGAGAGATTCAATGTGTCAGTGTGGTTCAACTGGTTTTGCTGACACTGAGATGGAAGAAGGGGACCATAAACCAAGGAATTTAATGGTCTCTGGGAGCAGGAGTTGGCCCTCAGCTGATCTCCAGGAAGAAAATAAAGACCTCAGTCCTATAACCACAAGAAATTAAACTATGTTAACAACTTAAGTAAGGAAGGAAACGGGTTCTCCCTTAGAACCTTTAGCAAGGAACAAAGTGGTGTCAACACTTTGATTTTAATTTCCTGAGATTGCATTGAAATTTTGAACTATGCAGCTATTGAAAATCAACTAATGTTGTTAAACCACAAACTGATAATTTGTTACAACAGCAGTAAAAAACTAACTACCAAACTATATTAATGATAATAATAATGTAACTATAGTAGCTATAGTATGGTTTGTTGTTTTTTTTTTTTTAAGATTTTATTTATTTGGGCGCCTGGGTGGCTCAGTGGGTTAAGGCCTCTGCTTTCGGCTCAGGTCATGATCTCAGCGTCCTGGGATCGAGGCCCGCATCAGGCTCCCTGCTCAGCAGGGAGCCTGCTTCCCCACCTNCTCAGCGTCCTGGGATCGAGGCCCGCATCAGGCTCCCTGCTCAGCGGGGAGCCTGCTTCCCCACCCGCCCACCTGCCTCTCTGTCTCCTTGTGATCTCTTTTCCTCTGTGAAATAAATAAAAATCTAAAAAAAAAAGATTTTATTTATTTATTTTACACAGAGAAAGAGATCAGATTACAAGTAGGCAGAGAGGCAGGCAGAGAGAGAGAAGGAAGCAGGCTCCCCGCTGAGCAGAGAGCCCGATGAGGGCCTTGATCCCACNAGAGAAAGAGATCAGATTACAAGTAGGCAGAGAGGCAGGCAGAGAGAGAGAAGGAAGCAGGCTCCCCGCTGAGCAGAGAGCCCGATGAGGGCCTTGATCCCACGACCCTGAGATCATGACCAGAGCTGAAGGCAGAGGCTTTAACCCACTGAGCCACCCAGGCACCCTGGTTTGGTGTTTTTAATGAGCACATACTATCTCCCAGTATGCATATAGGTATAATGCTTTTATTAACTCATTTATGTATCTTTACTCTATGACTTAGTTTATTTTGTTGTCTTTTAGTTGGGAAAGAACTAAGCATAATAAGTGTTTAAGTGACCTAGCCAAAAATATTTCATTTAAAAGCAGCAATGTCAAGATTTGTTTTTAATATTTCTCTGGATTTGGTTAATAATACAATTTTTGGGGGGCACCTGGGTGACTTAGTCAATTGGGTGTCCAGCTCTTAGTTTTGGCTCAGATTATGATCTCAGGGTTGTGGGATCAAGTCCTACTAAGTTCAACAAGAGTCTCCTTGTCCATCTCCATCCCCCTCTACTCCATCCCTCCCACCTGATCTCTTTCTAATAAATAAATAAATAAAATCTTAAAAAAATAGAAAAAAGAATACATTTTTGTAAATAATTGATAATGCAATATATTTCATGATTTGGAACATAACTATTGAATAATAAAATTAATGAGTTATTTAAATGTATCATTAATTGGGGTAGATGGAGTTTTTAAAAATTAATTCATATATCCATTTCTTATTTTAATTTACTTATTTCTAAAATCAGACAAAATTTAGCATCTAGTCTATTTTCTTTGTGTGTTCATTTTGAGTTTGACTATAAACTACCTTATGAAAATATGTGAAACCCAAGTTAATATATTGAAAGAGAAAAACTTTGGCTTGCAATGTTATTAAATTTTCTGAACTTCTCTAAAAGTTATGTGCCCAAGTCACATAGCAGTCTATCACTAAAAAATTATTTTAGAGATATATCCATTAGCCACTAAATGAGGTCTTCTTCCAATTTAGTTGATACCAAATGGTCTTGTAATGAATTTGTCTATACTTTGTGGCATCTACAGATTTACTTCATTAGTGTATGGGAAATAATCCCTCCAGAAACTCACTGGTTGAAGTCCAAGTCCTCAAGACAAAAGCAAAATTACACATACTTTCTGTCAGAAAAAATCTGACCCATGCTAGACAGGACAGGTTTGGGTTAGAGAGAACATAGGAGAGGGAAGGATAAGCACAGCCAGCTTCTTCCATGCCCCTTGGTTTTGTGGGAACAGAACTTCAGAAGGGTGTCTCCCAATACCCTGTGCCTAAACAGTCCCAGGCTTGGAGGAAGGGGAGATGGGTATTGGATAAGTGATTCATGTTGCAAAATGGGGGTGCAGTTTGTCTACCCACATGGAGAGCTGTCATAGAACAACGTGATGTGACCAGGAGAAGGGGCACATGCCAGTTAACTTGGCTGAAATGTCCTTGAGATTAGAGTGGTAGAATTAGTGGGCAAGGGTTGGTCTATGGCAGAGGTGAGACACCAGAGTTCTGGATGATTGAAGGTTGGAGGATGTGACTGGTGCCCAAGTGGACATGTCCCAGGTTGAAACACAATCAGGCTGTGCATTAGAGCAGCTAACCCTTCAGCTCATATGACTAGGAGGGTAGGCAGTGCTCAGGGGTGGAGAGATATGGCTCTGGAGACAACAGATGCCTATAAGGCACAGATAAGGATGAGAACAAAGTCACGGTTAGGTCTCACGACATATATCAAGTCCATTTTGGGGAGAGGGAGGAAGAGGCTTGAAGACTTAGTTTTTTTTCCCCATAGAATTGATACTTTCCTAAAGATTACATTTAAATAATCATATAAGTCTAACTTCAAACCAACTTGCATATTTATTTATTTTCTTTTCTTTCTAATCTGTGGGAGTCAGCTCAGACAAAAGACCAGACTAGACAGATATAAAATAGAGTAGTTCCAATTTTTCAAACATCTCTCTTGTACAAGTTAACTTTGCAACTCTTTTTTATACAATATCTAGAAGTTTGCTTTTTATCAACGTCAGCCTTGCATATGTATGATGATACTTGCTCTGTGTTCATACTTGGAAATGTTCTTGGAGGGAAATAATAGCTCACATTTTTTTACCATTTACTGTGTACCATAGACTATTTGGAATACACATATTATCCCTTCAAATTTTTACAGCCCTACAAAATCTGCAACCATGTCATTCTTCAACTGTCACAAATAAGGAAGCTGAAGAGGATTTAGATAAATTGATGAAGACCACCCTTTTATTTTTTTTAAGAAACATTTTATTTATTTATTTGAGAGAGAGAGAGAGAGAGAGAGAACAAGATGGGGAGGGGCAGAGGGAGAAGCAGACTCCCTGCCGAGCTGATTTAGGGCCCCATCCCAAGATGCTGGGATCATGACCTGAGCTGAAGGCAGACACTTAACCAAAACTAAGCCACCCAGGTGCCCCCAGGGCCACCCTTTTAATAGAAGGTGGAATCAAGATTCTACATAAGAGGCTTTGAATCTAGAGGTTGGATTCTTAATATGTTATGTTAATATCCGAGGGTATAAAACCACATAATTCTGTTATGAGTACAAAATTTGGAAACAAGGAAAGAAAATGCTTAGAAATAATTCTAACTTGAAAACTGCTTTTGGAAAAGGAGACCTATTGATTGACTCCCTTTCCCACTCAGGTATTTTATTAAAAGTAGCTCAACGGGCTGGATATGTAGAGGTCAGTTCCAAAATATGTTCTATTTACCCCTATTCTCAAGCTGCTTACACTAATTTACTGCTGACAAATAAGAAATTGGGCTTAGATGGTCAGTCAGTCAGAAAATACTTGTTTCCCTAAAGCCAGAGGGATTCTTCCAAGTGACTCAACTAAATCTTAAGTGATGTAACAAAATTCAAAGGTGTCTCCTTAGATAAACATATTGTGGCTCATCAGGTGACATCAAAGTCATTTCCATCAATTGTTATGGAAAAGATATCCCTGCATTACTATAATAGCAGCCCAGTTGTTTGATAATTATTAGTATGAACCAGTTGTTTTCTCTTCCACAACCATTAATAGTGCATGACCCCCCTCCCCAGCTAAGACCTTCCACAGTCAAGTGCCGGAGCTGAGCACTTATCTTGAAATCTTCAGAAGGGAAAATCAGTGTTGGGGGCTGGGGGTGAGGAAAATAAAGAGAAAGGAGAGCAAGAGGACATGACATGGTCTTTCTAAAAAATCTCTACTGGGTCTCAGAAATAGTTTGTGCTTAGTCTGGGTCTCTTGGCTCTCTCTGTTCTGTTTAACTTGTTTATTCAAGTCAGGCCACCGAGAACATGATGAGTTTCAAAATGAAATTCTGGCAGCTCAATCACATCACACTGAAAATACCCAGAAATAAAAGTATCTTCTATGAAATCCACATCCTTTTATATGGAACCTTGCTTTTGAAGTTCTATTGTGCATCCAAAAGCTATGTAGCTAATGTTAAAATGATAAAGTTATTTTGAGTTTAAACAATTAAAATCATTACAAGAATTTAAGTTCCAGAGACACCATCTGAGTCCTACTAAAAAATAAAAGTTCAAATAAAAGCACCATGAAATTACTAGGTAAAGCTTAATGTTCATTTTTAACATTATTATTGGTTATTACACTTAATGTTATATTTTAAATATTTGTGCTGTGGTGGATAAAACCATTAAGTAAACACAAAAGTTCTTTAAAATTTAGTTACTAGATAAATTAATTCCAGCTTCTGGACTCTCATTAATTAAACTATAGTAGTTAAGGAGAAGATAAGGTTTCTAGTAGTAAAAGTAAATCAATTGCAAATGGCCAAACATCTGTAGGTTTATTCAAAGAAGACTTTATGTTTTATCCTCATAACTTACTAGTTATGAGAAAATGTTACAAGATTCATAAACTTTATCCTCCTGAGACCTACAAAATAATCACACCTTAAAGAGACTAAACTGAGTCCAACCTGAGGGCCACAGGAAGAAAAACCTTTTCTTGTCATAGATCACAACTCATGCCCAAGCTTGAAGTCACAGTCATAAAGCCTTTGCAATGTCTGATACCTGCACACAATGAAACAATGGGATTTCAGATCCCCAGGCAATTATAAAAATGTACAACTTGGGTCTCCTGGGTGGCTCAGTTGGTTGAGCCCAACTCTTGATTTCAGCTCAGGTCATGATATCAGGGTTGTAGGATTGAGCCCCAAGTTGGGCTCTGCACTTGGTGGGGAGCCTGCTTGAGGACCTCTCTCCTTCTACCTCTACCCCTCCCCACTGGCTTGCTCTTTCTCTCTCTCTCTCAAAAAAAGAAAAGAAAAGAAAAGAAAAGAAAAAAAGCACCAACTCTAAAATAAGTGTTAATATTTGAAGAAAATCTCTTCTGGTTGCTACTCTTCATGTGTTGCCTTGAGTCATAATGCCTTCTCTTCCTATGAAGGGGAAATCTGACAGAGCTGAAAGATTTTATTTGGAACTTTAACTGATTATAGAATATTGAGACTCCACATATAATTGAATGTGAAGTTAACAATAGAAACTTAAAATACACCAGAGAATTGAATGGAATGGATATATAAACCAAATTTAACTCTGCGGTATACATTAGATTGAACTTTTTTCAGACTGCTTCTGTTCATCCTATAGTGTATGGAACTTACATGATTGCCTCTCTGTGATAATTTATTTTTAAATACATAATATAGTATATAGATACATAGAGATTAAAATCTAATGTTTAAGTAAAAATAACAAAACTCTATTATTAGAAATAAATCCAATATTTCTAAATTTTATATTAAATTTTGTTGTGCTTGATTATATGGATGAGAAATCTTCCACATAAAATATATTTAGAACACTAGTGTTACTTTGATTATATGTAATGGGTTCATTATTCTGGTTTGAGGCTGAATGTAATCAAAATTTTTCTAAATCTGAAATAGTTCAGAACTTCAGTACTAAATATTGCATTAAAATTCATCAGAGATCTTTTCCAGTATCCTCTTCCAAGGAACTATGTCCTTCAAATTTAGATGTATAGAAGAGCTACTACTTGCCACTAAAGCCCTTAACTGGTTATATAAAGGAGCCAACTACATATTCATCTATCTATCATCTATCTATCTATCTATCATCTGTCTATCTATCGATCTATCTATCATCACCTACTTACCATCTATTATCTACCTACCATCTATCTATCACCTATCTAATTTCTTCCTTCAAATTAAGGCATTCTGACTGAGACAGAGAGTCTTTCTTAGAAAAGGGATCCTCAAAGATTTGTGGAAAAGAGCCTTTTATATTTATTTGACTTCCACTGCTTCATTGGTAGGATGAGAAGTACTCCAGAATGCTAGTAGTTTCTGGAAAGACCACAACCTTTCTTTCCCCCAAAACACTTAGCCTTCACCATAGTCTTCTGCCTTGAGGCTAATATAGTGTTAGTCTCTTTATGACCCTTAACCTTTCTTATCTTAGTCTCCACAGAAGCCCATGACTTCTGGGTCATCCGGAGACTGATCCACCTGCTACTCAATCAGTCCTTCTGGTGACCTTCCATTTCCAATGCTTCCTCCAACCCCTCAAATCCTCTCTATTGTTCTTTGGGAACTCTGGTCTATCAGCAGCAAATCTCCAAAAGATTCATCTCTTCGCTCAATGTGCCCTTGACTTTTGAGCTCTACCAAATAACTGAAACTTCATGGAGAAAACTTCTAACTTTGGCAACCCACTCAAGTGGAACCTGTTCTTTCTCCTACATCTTATAACTTTGGCCTGGAGATGAGAAGGTGTCTTCCTTATTCCTCATGTCTACTTGCAGTTAGTTCACATCTCACCTTCCTCTAACCCCCAGCTTTTTTTACAATTATACCATACAATTCCATTTCTTACAGTCATGTTCCAAATCCTTATCACCTCCCTACACTTCTTGAATGTTTTAGTTCCTAACTCATGGTCACATTAGTACGGTGCCTGCCACCATACTCACGGATTTCAAAATCCCAAGCCTCTCAGTATCTATTTTATTATTTATTTACTTACTTTTAGGGAGAGAAAAAGAGTGTGGAAGGGGGAGGAGCAGAGGGAGAGGGAGAGAGAGAGAGAATCTTAAGCAGGTTCTATGGTGAGCATGGAACCTGATGCAAGGCTCAGTCTCATGGCCCTGAGATAATGACCTGAGCTGACATCAAGAGTTGGATGCTTAACCGACTGAGCCACCCAGGTGGTCCCCAAGTCTCTCAGTATAGAGATGTTCTTTCAGTATCTAGATCTTCTCCAATGCCCTAGCCTCTGCTCTTCATTGCCAAGGTCATTAGTAATAATGTATACCCTCATGAAGAAGTAGCCAGAAAGAACTTAAATAAAGTTCTACCACTATGCCTATCTGCAATCTACATTTGTGCTTAAGCTCATTTATAGCTTATGTTACAGCATAGAAAAATTTCTTAGGAGGTACACACACAGGCCAGCACCTCTGTCCCGTACTTGAACATCCTCACCCAGTAAGTACATGGCACCAGTGGCTCTCCCTGCTATCTTCTGCATCATCATTTTTTTCATTTCTGCTAGATTATTTCAATCAGCATAGATTGCTGTTATTTTCCAATCCTGAAAACATACCCATTGTTATGTATTTTAACAATTCCTAAGTCTTCCCAGTGCCAGATCATACCAGCTTGACATTTTAACACAACCAGGTGGAAAAACTAGTTACATTCAAAGGAAACATTGAAACAAGATGGGATGGGGAAGGAGACAAACCATAAGAGACTCCTAATCTCACAAAACAAACTGAGGGTTACTGGGGGGTGGGAGGGTAGGGATAGGGTGGATGGGTTATGGACATTGGGGAGGGTTTGTGCTTTGGTGAGTGCTGTGAAAGATGTAAGCCTGATGATTCACAGACCTATACCCCTGGGGCAAAGAATAAAAATAAAATAAAAAAAAAACATTCAAAGGAAACATGAAGTGTACCTCTAACTTTCCATCATTTGTGTCTTTCCTGAGACAGCTCTCTGTTTGCATCCTATCACACTCTTATATTTTGCCTGCAAGCTGCCCAAGGTTTAAGTCAAGATGAAGGGGAGTGACCTGGTCAGTAAAAATGTATAATCTTATCAATAACAATGAATAAGGAACCTCAAAACATTTACAAAGAAAGGAAGATGGCATCATGAGTCAACTCGGTGTCTGCTTGATCAGTTGCAAATTGATATGCTCCAGACTAACTAACTTCAGATCTTGACTTCATGTGCCTATCTTTCATCCACAAAATGGCCAGTTTGTAAGGAAAATTGATGCTGAGACACAAACAAGTCTTGGCCACTTCTGAGTATCCAGTTAGATTTCTTTCACTTTCCTAATTTGTTCACTATTTATGACATACGAAAGAATTATGTTGAGCCAAAGAAGACAAACACAAAAGAGTACGTAGTGTATGATAGCATTTACATACAGTTCTAGAAAAAGCAAAATGGCAGCGACACGAACAGATCAGTGGTTGTGAGGGGTTCTGTGGGAGAGAGGAGACTGGCTACAAAATGTCAGAGGTGGACGTTCTGAATGATGAAAATGATCTGCATCGTGACTGTGGTGGTTGTTATACAACAGCTTACTTTTTTCTTTAAAAAGTCATTGAATGATACAATTAAAATAGGTACATTTTATTGTATGTGAACTATAACTCAATAGAAATGACCTAAACAAATATTTTATAAATTACATTTTTTCCATGTCAAGTAGTTTATTCTGAAAAGATGAATTTCGCTTAGCATTCAAAACTTTCCAGGGATCAGTGCCCCACACTAAAAAGCAAAAACATTCCTTTCTTGATCAAATAGCATACATATTTTTACTTCACCCCAAAGAGGATTTACGGTTGGTTCATATTGTATAATTTAAAATTTATTATATAACCCTAGCAGGCCAAATCTAGCATACAAGCATATCCACTTAGGATTTTAGTTTTTAATATATTTCATGAAAGTGTTTTTACTAGGCATCTCACAAAACATCCTAAAAATAATACGATTTTTCCTTGTACTTTCAAAAAAGTCAGATAAAATATTCACACAAATAATATCCACCCAAATTTCTAAAATGTAACTCCACTTGGTAATAGCAGAAAAAGCCTTTGACAACATTCAGCACCCAATCATGACAAAAACTCTCAGCATGCTTGGAACAGTAGGGAACTTGCTCAACTAGATAAAGAGAATCTACATAAAAGCAGCAGCTAATACTATGCTTAATGGTGTGAAACTATATGCTTTTCCCCTAAGATTAGGAACAAGGCACGGATGGCCCCTCTCACCATTCCTATTCAACATCATACTGAAAGTCCTTTTTAATGCAATAAAAAAAAAAGAAAATGGATGTTAAAAGTGTACCTATTAGAAAGCAAGAAATAAAATGGTACATATTTACAGATAATTTGGTTGCTTATGTAGAATATTAAAAAGCATTGACAAAAATAAACTCCTGAAACTGAAAAGTTATAACAAGATTTCAGGATCCAAGGTGAGTATGTACAAGTCAATTGCTTTCTTATGTATCAGGAATGAATGATTGTTATTTGAAATTAAAACTACAATACCATTTCTTTCTCCTTAACCAAACTTCAATCGGGATCCCCTAAGTCCTCTAGTCCTCAACCTTGGGATCCATCCTTATAGGACCCCCGTTGCCTAGTTACAGCGAGAATTCTATTAAGCCAGTTTAGACAGACCACCCCACCCTCGGTATCTGATCACCTGGCCTGCCTTCACCAAGAATATTGCCAAATTGGTTTAGCCAGAATCCCTTCTGGCTCCTGATATTTTCTCTTAGAAATTTTCTGACTACTGATCGATCACCACCCTGCTCATTGGCCATGAATCCCCATTTGTTCATGCTGTATTGAGCCCACTTAAATACTAGGTTTCTTTTCCCCTATTGTAATAGTCCATGAATAAAAGCTGTTTATAACCTCTTTAATTACAGTCTGGCTCTTATTTTCTTTAGTAGTTGAAGCTATTCTGTAGGATACTGTAATTATGTATCCCACAAAAGCCATACAACACAGTGAACCTTAATGTAAACAGAGGACTTTAGTTACGAATGATGTATCAATATCGTTTCGTTAATTGTTATACATGTACCACATTAATTGCAAGTTGTTAATAACAGGGTCATATGTGACTCTGTGTCTGTGAAGGGGTAGATATGGTAAATCTCTGTACTATCTGTTCAATTTTTCTGTAAATTGAAACCTGTTCGAGAACATGATGATGCCATTGACTCATCTGAGAAAATCTGGAGAAAGAGCCAATGGGCATTTTGGTTAAGAGCTAAACCAAATGTGGGTATATATGCTGATGTTGCATGGGTAGTTGCAGCTGGATGTCAGAAAAGGGTGGTTAGTTAGAGATGTTTACCTGCAGATTATTTAGAACAATAGCAATAAATAAAATCCAAGAGTGAGATTATAAAATGAAAGAAAGTAAAACAATGTCAATCCTCAAGTAATTCCAAAATTTGGGAATTAGAAAAATGAGCAAAATCAGGCTAAGAAGAAATGGTATTGACTTGAGAAATAAGAGGAAAGTAAGAAGAATGGGATACCAGAGTTGCTTAGGCAAGATATTAGATCCAGATACTCTCTCAGTTGAAACAGGAAAACTCATATTATCCGATGCGGCCTGGAAAACTCCGCTGAGTGTACCAGTGTATAGGGGATCTGTAATGTATGGCAAAAGTGCTTGAAAGACAATCAGATACGTTCTTCTTTTCCAAGAACCCAACCTAATAGATAATTTTACCCTAAAGGAACACCAGTCAAAACTTGTCTTACATTATCTTCTTTAACTCTTGAAAAGTCACTCCTTGTTCCAATCTTCCAAATATCTACATGAGGGAATGATTTGGTAGCTGACTTCCTTACTGTAGTGAATTCTGAATTGAGGACTTTTTGAAATTAATTCTATAAGTGGTTTTAGCCCTTTGGACAAGAGCAACGAAGAAAGAATGTGTGAACTTCTTCTGAAGTGTGTACATCATGTTTTAAAGTAATTTGATAGGTTCACTTATTAGCCTGTGAAATAATAAATTCCCCCAACAATAGCCTTAGATGTATTTCTAATTTTAAGAGCGTATATTAGGTCTTTTACATGAGTTGACTATTTGTGCTTAGCTCTCTCAAGTCATGATTGCAGGTTCATTACTTCAAGAAGAATACGTAAAAAGAAATCACCTCCAGGACCCAATGTAGTGATAACATTAATTGGAAAAAAACAAAACAAACAAACAAAAACCACTGTTAAATAAATATTCTAGTGAATAAATTCTAGTGAATAAATTGTTTAAAACAAACATGAGTTATTTAAGGTTTAAGGCTAGAATCCTTTGAATTTCTTAAAAAAAATTTTTTTTCAACATTACAGAAAGTTTGGGGATTTTTTGGTCTTTTTTTGGTTAAAAGGCTTAAACAGGGACTTAACTTCATGGTAACATACAATATAATCGGGGTACCTGGGCGGCTCAGTTGATTAAGCGGCTGCCTTCAGCTCAGGTCCTAATCTCAGGGTCCTGGGATTGAGTCCCACATCAGGGTCCCTGCTCAGTGGGGAGTCTGCTTCTCCTTCTGCCCCTCACCCTGTTTTCATGCTCTGTCTCTCTTTCAAATAAATAAATAAAGTCTTTGAAAAGAAACATACAATATAATAGATATAGATTATACTTAAATGTTTGTCTTTTTAAAAAACCAGTACAGGGGATCCCTGGATGACTCAGTCCATAAGGCGGCTGTCTTCAGTTCGGGTCATGGTCCTAGGGTCCTGGTATCTGGTCCTGCATCAGGCTCCTTGCTGGGCGGGGAGCCCGCTTCTCCTTCTGCCTGCTCTGTCTGCTGTTCCCCCTGCTTGTGTGCTCTTTCTCTCTCTGATAAATAAAATAAATAAAATTAAAAAAAATAAAAATAAAAAACCGGTACAGAATAGATGCAGGATTTACTCCTTTTATCTCTACACAATGTTAGGTATTGAATACAGCATGTAGCATTTCCAAAAGGAATTGCATTGATATTTTTCCATCTTCATAAATTTCCTGAAAATCTATACAATCAAAGAAACTATGCATTCTCTGGACTTAACTATACTTTTAGTTAAAAAATGACCAAAGATATATGGGATATATGAGAAATTATTTCCACATGACTGTGAAGAAGACTTTAAATTTAGCAGAGATGTCATTGGATTTCTATTTTCAATAGAAATTTCAATGAAATAGAAGAAATAGAAATAAGGTTGACATACGAAGAGGACTGATTTGGATGTGAGGAATGGAAGACTGCATGAAAGATTTTATTTGCCACTATTTTTGCTTTGGACTTGAATCGTGGACTGTGTTGGTACAGAAAAGAATGCCGCACGAAACAAGAATGTGTGAAAGATGGAGGCTCCTTGAGCAGTGGGAAGATAAGGGATCAGTAGAAAAATGATTCCCCGGGCTGGGCCTGTTGAAGGTCCACGTGGTTGGGGGACACGACTTTAGTGACAACCATCCTTTCTAGAGAAGGCTTTCTCCAGCAGCGTTCAGCTGCGTGTGGGCCTGCTTGGAGGGTGTAGGTGGTTGGGTCTCTGGACTGGGTTTCAGATGTGCAGACAATGCAAGAAGAGAGGGGAAGATGTTGGAAGCATGCAGTAGATTCCTGTGACTGCTGTCACAAATTACCACAAACTCGGTGGCCTAAGACAAAACAGATTTACTACCTTACCGTTCTAGCAACCAGAAATCCCACATCATTTTAACTGGTTTGAAATCAAGGGGTTGGTAAGTCTGCCCTTCCTTTGGAGGCTCCAGGGGAAAACTTAACTTACTCCTGGTTCTTTTTTTTTTTTTTTTAAGATTTTATTTACTTATTTGACAGACAGAGATTACAAGTAGGCAGAGAGAGAGGAGGAAGCAGGCTCCCCGCTGAGCAGGGAGCCCGATGCGGGCCTCAATCCCAGGACCCTGAGATCATGACCTGAGCCGAAGGCAGAGGCTTTAACCCGCTGAGCCACCCAGGTGCCCCTTACTTCTGGTTCTCATAGTATCAGACATTCCTGGCTTGTGGCTCCATCACTCTCATCTCTGCCTCTGTCTTCCCGTCTCCTCCTCTGTGTGCGTCAGATCTGCTTTTACTTTTCTCTTTTTAAAAAATATTTTATTTGTTCATTCGAGACAGAGAATGAGAGAGAATGAGTATGGGCAGTGAGGGCGGGGGTGGCGGACTTGTCC
>LNAC01000089.1:2843392-2988770 GCA_002007465.1 Ailurus styani | reverse complement strand
GAGGAGGGGGGCACAGGAGTACTTGGGGGGGGGGGCGCAGTCCGGGTCAGAACAAGAGCAGGGCGGAGCATGGTATGGAGCTGGATTTAAAATGGCAGCGGAAGAGAACAAAATCAAATTTTTAAAGAACCTGCATTATGTTATATAAGGCTCCTTTTTTTACTCCTCTTGAAATCATATTTACTTAAAATATTTGAAATAAAATATGGCATTGTGGCTATAGCAATATCATAAGGCCAGAAACATAGTCCCCATTTAAATGTGGTCTGTGTCTTAGGTTAGAGTGACATTAGCTTCTCAAGCATAAGAGTTTGTTGTTCTAGAATAAAACACTCTGTAGTCTGACTACCTGTGGATTTGAACATCAATAATCAGACGTAGAGGGAGCAGGTGTGAACGCTGTCAAAATCTTGGCGATTTATTCTTTCCTAACTTAAATCCTCCTTCAGTTGCTGATAGATATTATTCTTCAGCTCCCTCTTGATCTCAGCTGGAGTCTCTGACTTGATGCTTATGTGGTGATTATAAAGTACCTAAAACTCTTCAGATGAAAGGGGTATTAGTACAAAATACTAATAAGCATTATAATTATAAGTGGTCTCAGCACTAAGGTGTTTGCTGGCATCAGAAACTGGGAATAAGCGGTTTGACTACAAAACTGTCAAAAAGATTTCGTTTGGAATGCATTTTAGGAAGGTTGGTGAGAAACCATGGACTCAAAGTTGTGTTAATCTAATTCTTTTTTAAAATGATGAAAAAAATTATGCAATGACCCAAAGCAAGCAAACAGATAAGGATGGTAATTTGGAGCCTTATCGATCCAAGGAAATGGAATTGAATGACCAAAGTCTATGTCAGGTAAAAGACAACATAATTAAACTGGTTTCTGGAGACATAGGAAGATGGATTTTCGTGAAGATCATTACTGACATGCTGTATTTGGGAAAAAAAGACAATTGCTTTAGTATGTTCCTCCATCATTATTACATATCGATTTTAATCTCTGATTTTAAAATATGGTACCTGTATGCTTAATGTCTTCCATTTGGTTTTCTTATAATTACCAAAAATACTTGTGCTACCAATTTTTTATGAGCATCATGTGGTCATGATACAAGCAGTTGTCATGAGATAAAACTGTCAGCACTCGTGTTATTTTTCAGTGGATTATTGCCCTTAAAGGTTTTTATCTGTTGTTTTACAAAATGTTAACAGAACCTCCAAGTGACAATATTCCCATTACTTTTAAATAAAATAAAGGGCATGCTCTGATTTCTCACAGGCTCTTGTCCCTGCATTTATTGACATTTTAAATTCAAATGTCAAACTTAATAGTGATACAAGAGAATGTTTTCATAATGAATGGAATAGATGAACTTTTGAAAGCAGATTATGGTCAGTGGGTTAATAAAATGCAAGAACTCAGGGATGACATTGGGCAATAGGATTTTGCATAAAAATGATCAGAAAAATAAATCCTGCTTTTCACATAGAAATGTAACTTATTCTTAATTAATCCCATCCAAATATCTTTTCCCTAAAATGATGTGGCTGCATGAGATGACAGTTACTTATTGCTAGGTGGGGTATAAAGATACACATCAACTATTTCAAGGAGGAACAGAATTTTTACCTGCACTTATGCCAAGGGCTATACTTATGAAACTTTAATGTGTGTAGGAATAGCTGAGGGATCATGTCTCTGATTCTGTAAGCCTGGATTGGACCCCAAGATTCTGCAGTTCTAGCAAGCTCCCAGGCAAGATGCCTGCTGCTAATTCACAGATCACTATTGAGTAGCAAGGCCCTACGGTGGAATATTGTATAGGCCCTTCAAAATCAGTGTGTGCAAACCTGTACTTGCCAGGCTCAACATTAATACTCTTCTCTGCACGTTTATCGTCAAATCCTCTCACCTAACAAATAGCCAGAAATCCCTTTGACTAAACAAAGCTGTTTATTACACCTAATGCAGTAGCAGGGAGCACTGCTTTGGCAGAATCTTAGTAAAATTTTGGAATGGACAGTTTGGAGAAAGATATTGATATTGAGTGAAAGGTGGAAAACTGATCAAAATTGGATGAACTTAATGACATGGTAGTTTGGGATTAATGGATGGAGATGTGGGGATATTTAAAATTAACTCTAATAGACCACGGCCTGATAAGCAAGCTCTTTGCCCAGGTGAGAAACCTACTCAGAAAAGGGAACTATTGACTCCGATGAAAAACTATCTCTATAAATTAATTTTCAGGAATGTTATGCAATGAACAATGAAATTGTTCATGGGTTGGGTTGTACTCTTCTATACCTGGCCAAGAGTGTCATGGATCAAGTGGTTAAACCATTTTGATGAAAGTAATGTATTCTCATGCCTCAAATACTATTCTGAATTAATGATAGGTCTACCTCCTCAGTGACAAAGACAGAAGCAGATTATATTCCTAAGTTTTTCTCTTGTCCTCATTCACATGCTTAATTTTCATCAGCTATCTACCAGATTTTTCTTGCACACTATGTCCTAACGATGTGGTCAGATATCATTTCTATACTGCCAGATATCATTCTGAACCGTATGCCATAAAGTCCATATAGGGTCATAGCCTGACTTTTTAACACAGTCCCTAAGAGTAAGTGAGTGCTGGGTAAATTTACTCAAGAATGGAAGAGAAGAAGGAGGATGAAGGTGGGGTGGAAAGACAAAGGGAGGGAAATGTATCTCTAAGTGCCAAGTGAAACTGATTACCCAATTTTATCAAGTTGCATTGGTAAGAAGCTTTTCAGTTTGTGGAATGGAGGAATCACTATCATATCTTATGATGCTATCCCAACATCTGGTTAGGAAGTTAGAATGGTACAGTTACTTTAATAAATGAAAGCCTAGAAGATGATCTTCTTTCTTTTATTCAGAATATCTTACCAAAAAATGGTAATTTAAAGTGAATACAGAAAATTTCAACTTTAAGAAGGTAAAGTGATTTTTTGACTTCACTTTTCCTCATAGGGAAGACAAAAGTTATGTGAAGGGGGGGGTGTGTGTGTGTGTGCGTGTGTGTGTGTGTCTGTCTGTTTTAAACTTAGGATTTTATTTCTCACCAGTTATTAAATTTGGCTATTATTCTCTCTCTCTCCTAGTGAGCACCATGTTTATGACTATGTTGTACTTGAGGTCACCTATAATCTGCAGCAATAACTAATGTGATGCTTTCCTTGGATTTCCTCTTGCTGAGATAAAAAATTGCCCTCTGTAGCTCCACCTAGGAAGTTGAGGTTGGAACCAAAACAAGAAGAGTTCTTTAATGGTATCAGATTAATATGGATTAACCAGGGGTTCTCGAAGTGTGGTTTCCTACCAACACCACCAGCTGCTAGATGTTTATTAGAAATGAAAACTCTTAGGCTCCACTTTAGACATACCAAATCTGACTCTAGTGACGGGGGCCAGCTTCTACGTTTTATTATGCCCTCCAGGTGGTGTTGATGGCTGCCAGCATTTGAGAACCAGTGGACTTGTGCATCTATATCATCATGCTGTCCATGGACCAAGGGTAGGCATTTGTAAAGTAACATTCTCTGCATGATGTTTCAGGGGAAATGGAGTAGGATATACAAGTCCCAACCCAAGGGATGCAGTTTGATAGAATTCATTAAGATTCTTCTAATAAACTCTCACTCCAGTAATTCCTTATTTTCACACCAGGTTCTCCCTCCTTTTCCCTCCTCTTCTGGTACACACGTGGTTCCACACGAGTAGACCATCAGACCTTGAACCATCAGCTTATGGAAATATGCATCTAGCAAGTGAATCTTCCCCTGAAGAGGTGCTGAGTATGAGAATTCCACAGTAGCTTCTGAAAGAATTAGATTTTTCTCCAGACAGTTACACAGCCATTTCAAATCAGCCAGATCAAAATGTTAGAAGAATCTTTAGTGATATTGCAAAACAGAGATGGTGGAGGAGGAGGGCCAGAGGCATGAGGTGATATTAGGGTAGTAGGGTAAGGGAGAGGGAGAGGAGAGATATTTAAGAAATGATTTGACTTTTGTAGAAAAGATTTTAGGCACAGCTAGAGCCTGGACCTATTGGAAAAATCTGTCCTTGCAAATTGACTTTCAATCACGTTACTGATGAGCATGCAAGAAAGTATTGTGTCTAGGGACCAGATTGCATATAGCCATTCCTACCATGTCAGGGGGTGTTCAGAAAGTAAAGGATTCACCCAATTCAAATAATTAAAGGAAATTGATGATCTGGGGACCAGACACCCAGTGAAATATGTTACCCTTAGAGAAAAGGCTACAGTCGTTCCTACTCTATGTAGCTCTTTGTAAGACCTTTCATCATCTACTATCATTACCTGCTTCAAGAGAATTCATGTTTCCCTGTGTCTTTCACTTGGTGATAAAATGGGCAGTGTGTGTGTGTGTGTGTGTGTGTGTGTGTGATGGATAGGCTAGAAGGATAGAAGAAGGGCCTGGATACAAGATTAGATCCCTACAATTTGTCTTGGAAAACTGGATGATTAACCCTGCTATTTACAGAATAAGATGAAAATAACAAAGGAT
This sequence comes from Ailurus styani, assembly GCA_002007465.1. Classification (NCBI taxonomy): domain Eukaryota; kingdom Metazoa; phylum Chordata; class Mammalia; order Carnivora; family Ailuridae; genus Ailurus; species Ailurus styani. The sequence continues at coordinate 2,984,204 of LNAC01000089.1, read as the reverse complement.
AGCTTATCTACTCATGTCAGTCTTGGACTTATAAATCTTGGTAAATTTAAGATCATGTGGTACTGATTATTATAGCTGAGATTACTTGTATTCTTCTAAATTAGGGTGCATATGCAATTTGCTTGAAATGTATCCACTGTATAAGTGAATTGAAAGAATATAAATAAATTGGTAAATAAGTTGGTAGGGTGTAGAATTTCCATTAAATTCTATATGGAAATATGTAAGGAATGCCAGCTTTATCTTTTTTCCTTTTTTATAACATTTGTTCTCACGAGTGCAATCACAGGGAAAAGAGATCATTCATTTGACTCCTGAAAACCATTTGAGAGTGGGATGGGTAGACTTTGAGTTTCACAGCTTATAATAGGACCATGTTAATGATTTGTACTGGTTTGAACTTTGTGTTGAGTTCATATCATCCTTGTCTGGCTATTTCTGAGCATTTAATATAGGATGGTTTAGAGACATATTAGGAGAAACTGATTTGAAATATGGACAAAAGAGGAATCATTCAAGTTTGGGTCATTGCATATTTAAAGCCATGCAATGGTGTTTAATAATGCAGACATACTAAAGTTAAGATGTTGAAAATAGTGCTCCCAGTATAACTGTAAACTTGGTGATGTTGCACACACAGCAAAAGTCTATGATTTAGGAAGCCAACTCCGTATGAAATAATGATATATAAATTATTATTAGAGACATTTTAATGGGAATTGTAATTCTAAAATTTGGTGCTTGGATCCATATAAATTCGTAACTACAATATTTTTGTGAATTTTTTCCACTTAAATTCATTAAAAGGAGAAACCATTTTTCTCTTTATCTCATGAAGTCCTCGAGAATATAAAGTTTTAATTTTAATACCAGGATAGAAAACAGGTGTGGACTTTTCACATATAAAGATTTTAATAATGAGATAAGGGCCAATAAGCCAATTAAAGCAGCAAACTGTAAAATACGTTATTCATGCTGGCTTTCTATAAAAGTCTTTATTTTTTGAATTGTAAAAGCATGAAGTATTAGGCATCTGGGTGGCTCAGTTGGTTAAGCTTCTGCCTTCAGCTCAGGTCATGATCCCAGGGTCCTGGGATCGAGCCCCACATTGGGTTCCCTGCTTAGTGGGGAGCCCGTCTCTCCCTCTCCTCCCTGCTCGTGCTCTGTCTCAACATCTCTGTTTCTCTCTCTCTAATAAATAAGTAAAATCTTAAAAAAACAAACAACCCACAAATGATGCGTGGTTGCATCCATGATGCAACTATTCATGTAGGGAAAATATGAAGGTTACAGTTCACTTTGCCAATGTGGTGTGGAGCTAGGATAGTGGGAAGTAGCTTTAAAATTGATATAACAAAAGATGCACAAAAGAGTGCTATTAAGTTCCATAAAATACATCAGAAGGCTCTATGTATTCCAATATGTGGTATTGCCTTAGTCATCTCTGCAATTATGCATGCAATTGTTTTGAGAGTCAGCCGCAAAGCTTTTACTTTCCTTGCTATATTCAACACTTTCAGATTAAAGCCATAATCCTAATTTTAGGAAATTTAGAGCATGCAGAGAAGCATAAAAAAATATCGAAAGCTACTTGGAAAATATGCTCCGATAGGAGATATCGGTCAACATATTCATGTATTTCTCACAAATACATTTTGCTAGCTACTTTTATTTTTATTTATTTTATTTTATTTATATACATGATATTGTATATGGGGATATATGTATATGTGTATACATATAAAATAGGGACCATAGTACACAATATTAATATTTTAAACATCTTTTTAAAAGTGACTTCATAATCCAGTGTAAGGTCATTTATAACCAGGATCATTGGTTGATTCTAAAATTTTTCTAGCGTAGGGTGCAGGGGTGGCTCAGTCAGTTAAACAGTTGCCCTCGGCTCAGGTGACCATGTCATGGTCCTGGGATTGAGCCCTGCGTGGGGCTCCCTGCTCAGCGGGGAGTCTGCTTCTCCCTCTGCCGCTCCCACTGCTCATGCTCTCTCCCTCCCTCTGTCAAATAAATAAATAAATAAATAAATAAATAAATAAACCTTTAAAAAATAAAATTTTTCTAGTATAAAAATTGGGTGCATAGTGCTAAGTATTTATTATTTATTTAAAGATCGTCTTATTTATTTATTTGACAGAGAGAGAGAAGCAGGCTCACCACTCAGCAGGGAACCTGCTGTGGAGCTCGATCCCAGGACCCTGGGATCATGACCTGAATTGAAGGCAGTTGCTTAGCCAACTGAGCCACCAGTTGCCCTTCTTTTTATTTTTATTTTGTTAAGATTTTATTTATTTATTTGACAGAGAGAGAGTTAAACCTTCATTTTTGTATGTATTTTCTTATTTCCTCAATGTATTTTCTACGAGGGAAGCTTAGAAGCCAAGGAGCATAAACTTTCTGCAGGTCTCCTCAAACATAATACCATATCGTGTTATGAAGTTTGCACGAGCCCTCTGCTGAGTGATATCCCAAAATTTGTTCTCAGCTCTCTTCCATTAAGCAAGGAGAGAATGATTTCAGATATAACAATCATCAAAAGGTCATATGAAGAAATATGGAAGAGCCATGTTGCTGACAACATGGAAAGCTGAAAGCTCAAACAAAAGTCATCTTCGGGTACACTAAGTGAGGAAAAGAAACCCTACCTTTTACAGCTCTCTTTTAAGGGCCCTCTTTTTCTTGCCTTTTGACTTTTTATTTATCAGACAACAGATTATTTGTAACTGTTACAAGGATGTTTTGTATGGGTAAATGATTTTTATTATTTGACGTGAAATAATACATCTTATTTGGTATGAGTCGAAGGAATAGTAACAACTGTCATGTTAGAGAAAAAAAACTTGGTTTGAAAGGGAAGTATATTTTTTCTTATTTTCTTATTTTCTTTATCTATTTGAGAGACAGAGCAGAGTGAGAGAGGGAGAGCACAAGTGGGGGTGAGGGGCAGAGGGAGAGGGAGAAGCAGACTCCCCAGTGAGTAGGGAGCCTGATGTGAGGCTTGATCCCAGGAATCTGGGGCTTCATCCCAGCACTCTCGGATCATGACCTGAGCTGAAGGCAGATGCTTAACTGAGTAAGCCACCCAGTCACCCCAAAAGGTACGTATGTTTTTTCCATGAAAAATAAATATTCTTCAATATCTTCTAAACCACTTAGAAGTATTTTTGAAATAGAAGTTCCAGAAGTGTTTGGGTTAAACTAGATATGTTGACTTCTAAAGCTAGCTGCTGTTTAGATAACCTTTCTCATTTGGGATTTTAAATTCCAGGTATTGAGAGAAAGACAGATGGAGAATGATAAATATAGAAAGAGAAAGATAGAGAAGGGTACTGAGGGAGAGACAAGGACAGAGAGACAGAGACAGAGACAGACAGAAACAGGGACACAGACACACAGACACAGACACACACACACACACACACACACACACCCAGAAGGAATGCAAGAGAGACAGAGACCGAGTCAGAGACAGAGAGAGACTGAAAATAAAGGAGCATATTTTTAGTGATTCTGAAAATGTTATTGAAAAATAGCGTCTAGTTTAGTTTTTCCACATCACATCACATGATGATCTTTACTGCTGTAAACAACTTTCAAAGCCATGTTTCTCTTCTTATGAGAGGAAAATTCTCCCTTACCTTGCTCCATCAACATGTGTAAGTACAATAATAAATCCTTGACTCCAACAATTTACAGATGTACTGAGACCCAAAGTTTTCAAATTTAAAATAAGGGAAAATTCACCACTTTTGCTGTTGAAATGTGCTCCATTATAATTTCTTGTCCTAAACTCTGGCTATCATAAGACACTGACGCCATTCATCTGGAAAATGTAAAGAAAACAAGGCAGATGAGCTGAAGTGAAAATAAATCATTCGCAAATTTGCACATCAGCACTTTTCTGTTTTTATTTTATTTTATTTTTTTTAAAGATTTTTTATTTATTCATTTGACACAGAGAGAGAGAGATCACAAGTAGGCAGAGAGGCAGGCAGAGAGAGAGGAGAGAGGAGGAAGCAGGCTCCCTGCTGAGCAGAGAGCCCGATGTGGGCCTCGATCCCAGGACCCTGGGATCATGACCTGAGCCGAAGGCAGCAGCTTTAACCCACTGAGCCACCCAGGCGCCCACTTTTCTGTTTTTAGATAGAAAACATTGATAGTGCAAACCATTATTTCATAATGTGTAGATTCTTCCTCTGAGAAATAGTCACTTCCATATATTTCAGTTTTATTAATAGAGCGAATCTACATGAATTTCCTTCCTGCAAATTCTTACACACTCATCCTGGGATCTAGTCCAATTTCCATGTGGACTTAAAATATCACTACAGTCTCAAATTTCCTCTCTGGTGTTTTGTGTATGTTTTTCACAAAACGTAACAAAATGAAACTGGGTATAGATCTTTGTTAATCCAGATTCTTCTAAATTCTAAACTCTACTATCCTAACTGCATGGCCTCTTTTAAAGCCAACAAGTTCTGAAATCACTGCTTTCTCCTGTGTCCTTCATTTTCTTATTTCTGAGTTTACCTGTCTTTTCCAGAAATGTCTTAGCTTCATTAGTACAATAGTTATGTCACTCATATTCATCATTTTGTCTCTTGTGCCACCAAAAAAAGAAGTCATTCAATAAATATTTTCTGAATCAATTTAGGTATTAATTAATTTAGAAATTGACAAACACTTACTGAGAATTCCAAGAGTCACATAATGTTTTAATAGTGAGCGATCGTTCTCCCTAATACTCTAATTTTAATCCCTGGAGTTAAAATCCATCAAAATTATTTAGTACATTTTTGGATTTCATACATAAGCATTTACAGATGCATAAAAGTAACATTTATCTCTTTGCTTAAGTGAAGCCACATAATGTTCATGTAACAATGTATAATCCACTTCAATTTTTAAAGTGCTTTATAAATGTTCTACATTATGAATGAACTCTAATTTCTTTAAGTAAGTGCCTTATTAATGCATATATGAGTATTTTCTTTTCTTTCTTTCTTTCTTTATTTATTTATTTATTTATTTATTTGACACAAAGAGAGAGATTACAAATAGGCAGAGAGAGAGGAGAGAGGAGGAAGCAGGCTCCCTGCTGAGCAGAGAGCCCGATGTGGGCCTCGATCCCAGGACCCTGGGATCATGACCTGAGCCGAAGGCAGCGGCTTTAACCCACTGAGCCACCCAGGCGCCCCATATATGAGTATTTTCCAGCTGTTGCTATGATATGTGCTTTTGCAGTGAATACTCTTATATATGCATTTTTGAATAATAACTTTAAAGGTCAAAAGGAAAGTGTATTTTAAATTTTGTTAAGTGTTACTTAATCTGGCTTCATTCTGAAGAGATTATAACGGTTTATTCTTTTATTGCAGTGTCTGGGAGTGTTCGTTTTCCAATATACTGACATGCTCTTTATTTTACTTAGTAATCTTTGTATTTTATTAACCATATATAAAAACAAACTCTTGATCCTTACTCCCCAAACTGCTCCTCAGTCATTCCTGTCTCAATAGTGGCAACTTGACTTGTACCAAGGGTCTCCGAGGCCGGGCTTCTATGTTGCAGTCTTGAAGCAGAATTCCTGTCTTTGCTGTTAAAGATTTCAACTGATTAGATGAGGCCCACCCACACTATGGAGGATAATCTACTTTACTTAAAATCCACTGATTTAAATGCTAAGCCCATCTTCAAAGTATCTCCAGTAACCTCTAGGCTGGTTAAGTTTTGACAAACGATTAGATATCCTGGCCTAGACAATTTGACATGTAAAATTAACCAGCACAGTGCAGGAGTCTACACACTGCTCAGGCCAAAAGTCTTAGAGTCATTTTTGACTGGTCTTTCATATGACATACTACTCTATAACTAAATCCTATAGGTTTTACCCTCAAACCCATCGGTTTATCTTCACATTCATATCTATCATTCTGCTCCGACAATGATGATTCTTGGATGACTACTATGGCCTCCAAGCCACTCTCTTGCTTTCCATGCTTGCCTGCCCCACCTCCCATTCTCCTCCAGGGCACATAAACACAATACATAAATTCTACATAAACACAATAAGAATAATCTTTATTAAGGTTACTCCTCTGCTCTGAAAACCCCAATTGTTTCCCATCTCAAGCCAAGTAAAATTAGAATTGCTTGCTCCTGACAAGGCTACAGCCTCTGGGCCCTGACCTCTTCATCACTGTGCCATCTTATGTGAGGACAGCCACATTAGCCTTTTGGCTGTCCTTTGACCAAAGTCTCATCTCAGAGCCTTTTCCCTTCTGTTCATCTGCCTTGCATTCCCTTCCCCAGATAGCTGCATTTCATCATTCCTCACTAGATTGAGGTCTCTGCCCCAAATCATCATAACAAAGTCCTTTCCTATAAGCTTTTTTTTTTTAAATTGTGTTATGTTATTCACCATATAGTACACCATTAGTTTTTTATGTGGGGGGGATGGGTGAGCCTGGTGATGGGTATTAATTAGGGCATGGATTGCATGGAGCACTGGGTGTTATATACAAACAATGAATCATGGAACACCACTAACTAGTCTTTTTAAAAACACTTGTGCCAAACCCTGAAAGTCTCTATGCCTACGATGCTGCTTTCTTTGCCTTCATTGCAATGATCACATTCTGATATAAAATGTATGGATTATGAGCCTGTCAACTTAATCTCTGTTAATTTCCCTCCAATCCCCATACGATGGAATATAAGTGCCACGAAAATGGAAACAAAACCAGAATTTTTCTCTGTAGTGTCTCTAAGTAATTAGAATTGATTGTGCCAATACAGTCTCCACTCTAAAAATTTATAGATTCCTTACTTGATTTGCAATATTTGTTTAATTTAAATGCCTCTTTTTTGAATTATTGAATGGATGCTTCCATATAATAGGCTCATGCTCTCTCTACTAATTAAACAAAACATTTTATTCCATACTTTCAAAATAATTTGTTGTGTGTCTTTCATCTCCCTTTTATAAGTAGGAGAACAGAATAAAATAATTTAACTATTTGACTATTACAGGACTAGTAAGAATAAAACTATATTGAGATTCTGGGTTTTGTGACTCAAAGACCATAATATAGAAAAAAAAATCCATGTGAGTAAAATAATGTTCAATCCTCCAAAAAAGATATAATGATTTTAAATTTGTATGCACAAAACAACACAGTTTAAAAATACTCAAAATGAAAATGTATATAGCTGAAGGTAGAAATAGAGGACACGTTTATTATTGGGGACTTCTGTGTCTTTCTCTTAGCAACTGATTGAACTACTGGACAGAAGATCAGCAGAGTTAGAGAAGATCTGACCAACACACCTGAAGGATCTACCAATAGAATGTAATAGATTTATATAGACCACTCCACCCCAAACCGCAGAATATACATATTCTGTTCATGCACACATGGCACATTTGCCACGAGAGGCCATATCCTGGGTCATAAAAACAAAACAAACAAAAAAACCTACAGCTAATATGGGAAAAGATGGCATATTTTCCTTTATAATCAAGAGCAAGGCAATGATGAAAAAAACATAGATTGGTAAGGAAATAGTAAAGCTGATAACACTTCTGTTCACATGGGAAATCCCAAGGAATCTACCTCTTAAAAATATAATTGAGTTCAGTATGGTCATACAATACAAGATCACCAGACAAAAATCAATCTCATTCTATGTACCTACAATAACCTTGTGGAAAATAAAACTTAAAAGGACAAAATAACATTTGCATTTGCTTCAAAGAAAAGGAAAAATTCTTAGGTATAAATATGCTTAGAACTGTATGCTATAAATTAAAATTTACTTATAAAATAAATCAAAGTAGACCTATATAAACGGGATGGTTTGTGATATTTATGGATTAGAAGAGTTAATGTAGGAATGATGTCATTATTCCCCAAACTGATCTATAGTTTTAATGTAATTCTTAACAAAATTCCAGGAAGATTTTTGTAGATCTAGTCATGCTTCTTTTAAAATTTATGAAAAAGGACACAAGCACTAAAATAGCTAAAGTGATCTTGAAAAATAATAAAGTAAGAGAAATTAGACTACCCAATTTTAAGTCTTACTACATGACACAGTAATTAAGACAGAATAGTACTGGCTAAAGTTTAGACCTATAGATCAAAGGAAAGGAACAGAAATCTTACAAAGAGACTCACATAATTATGTGAGACTGATTTTGGGCAAAGGTGAACAGGCAATTCAGATGTCTTACAACAGGGAAATGGCTAATCCGAGTGGTGCATACACACTGTAGGGGACTACTGAAAATAAACAAAAGAACTGACATACTCAACAATTTGGATGAGGGGCGCCTGGGTGGCTCAGCTCAGGTCACGATCTCAGGGTCCTGGGATCAAGCCCCGCATCAGGCTCTCTGCTCAGCAGGGAGCCTGCTTTCTCCTCTCTCTCTGCCTGTCTCTCTGCCTACTTGTGATCTCTCTCTCTGTCAAATAAATAAATAAAAATCTTAAAAAAAAAACAATTTGGATGAAATTCTGGGAAATTCTGCTAAGGAAAAGAATCCAAATCCAAAATGTTGTATCCTTTGTGAATTCATCTATGTAAAAATTTACAGAAGTGGACAATACATGAGTGCTTAGCAGAGACTAACCAAGGGACGAGGGTGAAAGAGTACTAAGTAGTCATAAGAGGGCTACAGGAGGAATCCTTGTGCAGCTGGAACTATTTTGTATCTTGAGTGTTGTTGTGGTCACACAAATTTAAATATGGTTTAAAACTGAATAGACCTAAATACACACGTGTGATTGAGTGCATGGAATCTGAATAAGTTTGATGGATCCTATCAATGTAAACTTCCTGATTGGGATAGTGTACTATAGCTATAGTGAACTGAAGCTGCCATTGGAGGAAACTGGGTGAAGGATACATGGGATCTCTGCATTGATTTTTTAACATTGTGCGACTCTTGATTATCTCAGAATAAAAGGTGTTTAAAAATACAATAACAGCTTTCTGTGTATAGCTCAACAATCCAATTCTTATCCCTCATTACCTCTCAGTCTTAATCAGTTTTCTGAATTGAGTACTAAATGCATTTATGTTTCCTATATGAACATGTAAGCATTAATAATGCATAGTATTGATTTGTATCCTTTTCAATTTCATATAAATAAAAACAGTATAATGTAGCCTTCATATTCAAATTTGCTAAACATTATGTTTGCTATATTCATGAATTTATTTGTATGTTGTTCAATTATAGATTAATTCAATTATGTGGTTCCAAAATTGATATATCCGCTTAGTTTTTTGTTGAGTTTTTAAATATTACAAGTAATGTTTCAAAAAATCTGGGTATTATCCGTATAGAGATCATGATCTCCCACAGTGATAAAAATATGTTTTGGGGGTTATAGTTATTTTTATAAAATGTCCATGATAATTTTAGCCCGAGAATTTTCAGTATAAATCCTATATCTACTATTATGATCCTTGACCATCCTTTATATCTATTATACTGTAGAACACTGACATCTTACACATTTATTCAACAGAAAAGTAGAGGCTGGCTCCTGTGTGTCAACATCTAAAATGGAATTTTATTTAAAAGCACAAAAGGATGATACTTTGATTTCAGAGTCAGCTAGGGTAGCACCTGGACTGTTAAGTTGCCAGAATTTAATATCTCAGCTGTTGAAGCCCATGTTATAGGAGAACAGATTTAATCATTTCTGGTGAGTCCAGTCTTTCTCGAGAGACCAGCATATAGGAAATACCCACTCACTCAAGGGAAGAGACAGCTATTGAGGTAAAGTACTTGGAGAATGAATCTTATAAAAGTGTGTATCCTGTTAAGTATAGCTCTTGGCTTTAAACAATCCTAAAATATGGAAAAAAAGACTCAAGAAGGCCCAAGAATGATTATATTCTCTGGTATTATCAGGTAACCTGAGGTTGAATTAATGCCATTCTAAGTAGTCTTTACTAATCATCTCTGTCTCGTGTGTGGGAGAGGGAATCCTTGTCATGTCATTTTCTTCTCACCCATGTAGGGAAGCTTATTTAGGGAACAAGAAAGGGAAATGCCCATTTCATGGGAACCTGATGCCAGCTTCGAAGAAAGTGAATCAGTACCAGTACCCTTCTCTCTTTTGTTAAAAGGAGATATGTACTTTACCAAGGGATATCAAACCCCTGGGATATCAAACTTTTCACTGGAGATGCTGGTGAGAAATTATAGGTCAACGAAAACTCAAATCCAGTATTAGATGTTCAAATTAAAGTTAGCCAGAATTTCCTTTCAACCCTGGAAACTATCAGCTATCATTTCGTTAGTGTAGAATTCATGTTCAGTAGCACTCTCAGGTATATGAAGGTTCAGAAACAAAAGAAAAGAGACTTATCAAACCGTCATATCTTCCTTCATGTAGCATCTAAGAAATCAAGCTCTTCCACATCTGATAAACTCTTCTCCATACATAAAATCAACTGTAGCTCCGAAACTAGTTTTCATGAACTGTCTGTGAGGATTTAGTTGCCCAGCTTTGTTAAAATATGTTTTCGATAGTGTGTTGCATTAGATAGGTCAGGGTGTGATATGCTGTCATAATCAGCTCAGATGTTTAGTTACTTAACATCAACAAGTTCATCAAGCACACATACAAATTCCCCACTGGATACTAAGTTCTCTTCCAAATGATAAATCAGGCTGACTATGTCTTGGTCACTTAGAGATTTGACATTTAGGGTCAGAGAGAACTGGAAGCATGGGCATAGGACTTTAAATTCTTCAGGCAGGAAGTAACATGTGGCACTAATGTCAATAGGTATCAGTCACAGGTAGTCATGTGACCTCTTCCAAATTAAGGGGGCTGAGCAATGTGATTTTTCTATGGTCCTATGATGGAGAGAAGAGCGGGATATTGTGAAGGCAATAACGATCTCAGCTATTTTCTGAATATCAACTATTTGGCTTGCTTTTTCCCCCATTACACACAGGCTGAGCACATACATACTCATGCCCTCTTGAAAGGAGACATCTTAGAACTTCGTCTAATTCACTGTGCCTGCTCATAGTCTAAGTTCCCTGGGCCACTTACTGTAGCCTTCCATCGAATCTGCATGTAACAATTCTTGGTGTTCATACCTACGAAGTAAAAAGACGAGACATGTCCCTCAGACACACACACACACACACACACACACACACACACACACACACACACACAGGAATGTTGTTAGGTGGGACAGATAACCAGTGAAATTCTCTCTTTTGAACAGAAGAAATAAAGAAAACACATAAGTGCTTGCACAGGGCAATTTTGAAATCTCACAGGGCAGGCAACTGGAAGGCGTTTTACCCTCAGCGCAGTTGGCTCTCTGCTGATTTGCCATGGGGATTCTTTTTTCTTGTCCTCTCTTCTCTCTGCGAGAGTATTTCTCTCTGGCAGGTTCCTTTTCCCTCATTATTTTCCTTGGCCAAAATCTTTGTGGATGTTGGTGAATACACACAAGTTTCTAAGCCCTGTTCTCACTTGAGTGAGGGTGTTCTCACTTGTTTTGATTCTTGAACAAAGTACTTTTGAGATTTCATGGGTAATACATTTTTATCAAATGAATAGTAGACTTCTTATCTATTTGGCTTTAGTAAATTCCATGTGTCAGTAAATAAATCAAAATTTATTTTTAGATAAATGTATCTGCTTATTTCTTTGTTTTGTTGTTCCTTTCCTTTCCCTATATCTTAGCATTGGCTATTTTACCAACAAAATAGGCATATTAAGCAAGAAATGGGAAGAAGATATATTTTTCATCTGATTCTTACTCTGAGTTATTTTATACACTATGGGGGTTCTGATGAACACTACACTTTAATCTGACTTCTTGTTCAGTTTCAATCAAATGAAATGTTTGTTGTATATTTTCTACCTCTTTTTAAGTTAGGTCTGATAATGGCTAATCCATTAGGACAGAACCAATCAATAGCTACTTGGATATAATAAAACAGTTTTGTCACTGTGTGGAAGACTAGGGTAGGTGAAACTAAAGGTCCTTTAGAAAACCAGTGTTTGCTATTAGAACACATTTGGACATTTATGCAATAACAAATTCAGAATTTCAAATTTCTGATGAATACAGATTTAAAATTTCAAATAATTAAAGTTAAGCCCAAAACTATTATTTGAGGAACTGACCCACAGGCAAAATAAAATTTTTTTTTCTTTTGATTATAACTCAGTTTCTGTCTTTGTAAATGTTGGTGTTTAAATTGTCAAGCATGTAAGCTTACTGATGGTGTTGCTTTGGTTTTATGTACTGATTGGATGCTACTATTTCCTGAATGCCCGGTTAGGGCACTCTAGATATTTTCACATGCTGATAATTTTTCTCGTATATTTTGCAACAGGCATTGATTTTGGTGAACTATTTATTAGCTTATTATAGAAACGAAAATTCACATATGCGTATACCCTTGTGATTACTCCGTGCATAATTAAATTTAAAAAACTCAAAATACTTCAACATATTTTATCTTGGTAATGTGTATCATCAGTTACTTGGTAATGTAGCCCTCATGGGGAAAATGTTTCCCATTACCTTTCTCACTCACAGAAACTAATATGCTCAGTCTCTTCACCTATAACCCTCATAGCTCTATATTGCTGTGAAAGATGGTTGATAAGCAACACTTGGAATCTTTACTTTTCTTATACCAGTGAACTGAAACATAATCAGTAAAACCAATATATTCTGCTGTTCTCAAAAATATATAAAAACTCAAATTGTAGAGGTATATTCATCACTATCCATTGACTTAATAGCTCAAATCTATGTCCTTAAACAGAAACCAAACTCTCCAGAGGTATTCCTTTGTTATATGTGCTGGACTCCCTGTTTTTTAAGCAATTTATCAGAAATAACATTGCCTAGTACCATTATTTTTAAACTCAACTAAGATTTTTTTATCAAATAAATTATATGAATAATATGAACATTTAAGTTATTCTTAGTAAAATATAATTTTAAAGGACTTGGGAATAATAATCGACAGAGTCATAATCAACTTGATCTCCACTCAAATTTGGCAAAGGGAAGTATTAATGGGTCACTGGGGTTTTCCCGAGTTTGGCCTCCAGGTGTTTGTCCCGCACTGCAATGGAAACAGGACCAGATATGTGTTGTTGCTTTAAGATCCTTGGCACCAAGTGACCTCTCTGTGAACAAGCCGGAATAAGATTCAGGGAACTGTTTATTTGGCAGACAAGTTGCACAGCAGCAGACCTCTGATTATGATTTTGGTCAATAGAGTTTAATTGCTTGTGTTTAAAGTGTTAGTGATTGATTTGCTAACATGTATTCAAATGTCCCCTGGCAGAGAGCTCGCTGAATCAAGGGAGATTGTTGGGGCCAGAGGACACAGCCAAGTCTGAGCAATACTGAAATGTAAAACTGGCAAGATGATGGTGAAATTTTGTGCTATACATTTTTTAAAAATGTTTCAACATAAAAAAATAATTTGAGATTCCTTGGGGAGAGAGCATTGGACAGATCGGGGGATATAACATGGTGGAGTTTAGCTTTCTTTTTACAGCAATGCAGAAAGAGAAGAAAGTTTAGATTTTGTAGATAATATAATAAATCCTATAGTTTTATTCAAAATTTCAGAGTTATTATGGACTAAATTATGCCTCTACCAAAATTCATATGTTGACATCTTTACTCCTAAGTATCTTAGAATGTCCCTCTGTTTGGGGAGAGGGTCTCTAAAGTGGTCATTAAGGTTAGGTGAGGTTATATGGGTGAAGCCTTAATCCAAAATGACTAGTGTCCTTATAGCAAGAGCCAGAGGCACCAGGGACGGGCAAGGACATATGAGATGGCCGTCTGCTGGTCAGAGAGGTTTCAGGAGAAACCGGTCCTACTGGCATCTAGATATTGGACTTCAGACTCCATTATTATGAAAAAATTAATTTCTGTTCTTAAAGCCACCCAGTCTGTGGTATTTTGTTATGGAAACCCTAGCAAACTAACATGAAGGGTCTTATGTTTCTCTAAAACGTCTAACATTTGCCTTTATTTTTAACATCATTTACTATATACGGACATGTTTTTGAAATGTCAGGGATCCAATGAACTTTTAATAATTCTTTCCACAAAATATGTGACTTCTAACATTATGGTATATTTTTCTTTACTTAGTGAGGTGATGACTTTTTATTTTACCAAGTTCAGTTTTCACACTCCAAAGCTAGCTATATATATCGCAAGTTGTACTTTTATGTATGAAAAATACCTCGTCGGTACCCTTCTCCAAGGTTACCTTCAGGTTCCTTAATGAAGGGGAGGATTTCAATTCTTTTCTTTGTTGTGCTTCATAGATTTCAATTAGGTAGAATAGTGGCTTTGACAAAAATACTGGCATTTATTTATTTTTTGTGAACATGAGTGTAATTTTTAATAAATATCTTTTATTGAATGTGTTAATGTTAGATCTTGTTGCCATCATCATTACAAGGAAGGGCATAATGATCAAGACACCCAATAAAGTATTTTATATTTTGCGTCCTTTACTGGAGAGAATTTAAAGGAAGACAGATCAGATACAAAGCATTTATACAGAGAATTGATTTTTTTAAGGTTTGTATTTGATAAGTTGCCAAACACCTCCTGTTGCTAGAAAGTGAAAACCAGTTAAGGTTGGTTATTATAGTTTTAATCATGACCTTTCTAATGTTTGATATCTTGAAATTAGGTAAGAGCAGATTTATCATTCTCTTTGAAAAGAAGTTATTGAAAATGTTTATATATACATATAAAATACACATATCCATGTATACAGATATACATGTATATATATACACACACACACACAATAAAATCTTTATATCTATAAAAACCCTGAACTGATTTTGTACAGGTTATGTTTTCGTTATTCATATAATTCTTACCTGTGTTGTATGTTCAGTGCACATAAAACAAGAAATAGAATAATAGAAAATGTTTTCCCTAATTCATTTAACATATAAAAATTTGTTTAACATATAAAAAAACTCATTAAAACATATATGGTAATCCATTCACTATAAAAATTATTGATTGATTGGTCTATGTTGCCTATAATAATGCAGAAATGAAACTCTAAGAAAGTATCAACTAAAATTTTTAATAACATTTATAGCATACTTTCATAATGAATTTCTTTTAATGATAAATCAGTGAATAATATTCCTTCACTAGTATTTCAAAGATTCTCTCATTCTTTCATATCAAGTTCATATAATTTTCCTTTTAACTAAATCCAGCATTAGTCTAGCTGATAAAATGTCTAAAATTTGAAGGCAAACATCAGAGAAGCAGTTGGTTATGATAATATTTTTTGTTGGTTTCACCATTATCAATGTGAATTATATGTCTTTTGGGACATGTCTGTTCCTTAATGTATAGCTATTTTGGGCATTTTTGTGTTCTACAGAATATACATGCTGTCAAAATTTGATGGTTTCCTTGAGGCTGATGTTTTCATGTCTTAGTGTCCTTGACCCCATACGTCCCTTATTTTCTGGTTCTTCACAGCTCTTTCTTTGCTGGAGTGACTTGTTAAGAATGTGCTATCCGTAATTTCACCTTTCGGTTTATGAAGTTGTTCCCTTAAGAAGAGAATATTTCGACCCTAAGAGAGTTTCTTAAGTTACTTTAAAGACACAGTGGTTTCTTTTTTCTTTTTTTTTTTAAAGATTTTTTAAAAATTTATTTATTTGACAGAGAGAGAGAGAGAGATCACAAGTAGGCAGAGAGGCAGGCAGAGAGAGAAGAGGAAGCAGGCTCCCTGCTGAGCAGAGAGCCTGATGTGGGGCTCGATCCCAGGACCCTGAGATCATGACCTGAGCCCAAGGCAGAGGCTTTCACCCACTGAGCCACCCAGGTGCCCGACATAGTGGTTTCTTTAAGACACAATGGTTTGTCATTTAACTGCATTAAATTTAATACTCCATTTTCAACCTAACATAGTTTAACATAGTTTTTTGTCTCTTCATGTATTACCTTATATATCCTTTCCTAATACATACATATGTGTTTCTCATGTTGCTGTATTCCTGACCCTTTTCCTGCCCATGCTACCACAAACCTCATAGTCAGGCTGCTGTACATGACTGGACTGTATGCTTTTTTTTTGGATGATGAGATTCCTCTGAGAGGCTCTGAAGAATGATGGGACTTTTCATGGTTTTGTTACTATTGTTAGCACTTATATTAATTTATTGCTCTAGAAAACTGCAACTCTGTGTTTGTTGAGAGATTTGACTCTGGAATTTCCGTACTCTCTGCAAGAGAAAGTAATTTAGTCCTAGAAGTACTAGTTTCCAAATATTTTTGCGTTCAGTCCATTCTGTACGGAAAGCACAAACCCATCAAATTTTCTTCTACTTGCTGAAACAAAAGAGAAGTGCAGGCTAATCACAACAAGCTTGTTTTGAAGTAACAATAATGATAATTATAATAACATCTTCCCTTTGTGTATATGAAGTATTTTCTTCTAAAATCATTTAAGATAATTTTAATGAGCATTCATCATAATTTTATCAAAGGTTTAAATAATAGTGTACACTGATAACTATAGAAATGGAATATTTTCTAGTTATATTTTGTATTATCAAAATATTATTTCTTTCCAATTCATGTAGTATATCCACAGATGCTTCACATTTGTATTTCTAATTTATCGAGCTATGTTTTGTTAAAATTAGATGTCTTTACTCTGATGGCTGTCTTTGAAGAAAAAAATTTGTTTTTAAGAAGTACCTTCCTGTTTATTTTGATTTATTTTGTTCTGAAAAAGCTTATCATACACTCAGTAAAACACAGGCTAGTAAAAGGAAATCATCTTTTCAGAAGATAAAAAGTTAAGTCTATTTGATGCTCACACTTTTTTTCTTATCAAGTAATTTATATCTCTTCTTTGAACTTTAAAAAACCTGTCAGATTTACATTGTTCTAAAATTATGATATAAAGAGGATTTTCTATCTGTTCTTTGAATATGCCATAAATACCTTTTATTTCTTTAAATTCCTAAGTGATGATGTGTAGGATGCCAACTCAGTTTAAGACCAGAATCATCATATTTTCTAACTACACAGTCATGAAGAAGCAATCAAACATTTTATGAAAACCTGATTGCTATGACCCAATACCAAATAAAAATCTAAGTAAAGCCAAAAAGTATTTAGAAATTACCTAGTGGGGAGCCAGCATTGTGTTGAGCTCAAATTAACAAAGAGATCAGATTCTTAATATAAGGAATCAGGAATCAGGGAGATATGCATGTATTTAATTAATTATTTAGAAAGTATATGTAATCAATTATATATCAATGATATATGTAAATATCAATATAAATTGATATAATTTCTTTTATTTAGTATGTTTTGAAAGAACATAGGATAAGAGATATATGAAGGAAAGACGAAAAGGCAAAACTAGAAGAACAGAAGCAGGGGCATAGGAAGAGTAGAAGGTAATCAAATTAAAGTCCAAGAGTGGGGCGCCTGGGTGGCTCAGTGGGTTAAAGCCTCTGCTTTCGGCTCAGGTCATGATCTCAGGGTCCTGGGATCGAGGCCCGCATCGGGCTCCCTGCTCAGCGGGGAGCCTGCTTCCCCCTCTCTCTCTCTGCCTGCCTCTCTGCCTCCTTGTGATCTCTCTCCCTCTGTGAAATAAATAAATAAAATCTTAAAAAAAAAATAAAAAAAATAAAGTCCAAGAGTGAACAAATTAAAATTGTGATCTCTCTCCCTCTGTGAAATAAATAAATAAAATCTTAAAAAAAAAATAAAAAAAATAAAGTCCAAGAGTGAACAAATTAAAATGAAGATGACTGGGATTGAGGGGAAAGTGATTGATGAAAACATTAAGATGGGAATGTGGCCAAGGGTATGATTTGGTTATCTTCTGTCTCTCTAAATGCCTTCTCCAACTTATATGTCCCTCTCTGCCTTCCTGTCTGGTTCGTAGTTTGCATGACCAACCCCTGGTGTTCGGTGCAGTAGGACCAAAGGGCCAACAACAAGAGACAGAGGGCAGGAAGGAAAGTCACTAGGATATATGACTCCTTACCTCCCCCTTTGTCTGTCTGTGGTTTGGCAGTGCTTGTGTTTCTCCACATTTAGCCTCAGTTTCTGCGAGACCACAGCTCTACAGCAATACGTGGTTTCCAAGAGCACTGCCCTCTCTCTAAGCACCTCCAGACCCAGGTGACTATATTTTTGTCAGTTTCTTAAAGCTGTACTGTTCATTCCCTCCTAATTTCCTAATTTGCCCATACTTCCTAAGCTGGCCCTTTATGACTTTTTGAATTGTATTTTTAGATGTTTTATATGTTATGTTCTTTTAGACTATATATATATATATATATATATCAATTAATGTACCCGTTGGTACTAGAGTGGTCCTAAGGAGAAAACTCATAAAATTAGATGATGAGATACAGATTTATTTTTTTAATATGGAATATTTATTTTATTTATTTTTTGAAAGGATAATGGTTTTTATTTTATTTTATTTATTTAATTTATTTTATTTCTTGAATCGTTGAACACTACATCAAAAACTAATGATGTACTATGTGTTGGCTAATCGAACATAATTAAAAATAATAATAATAAAAGAGATACGGATTCATTTTATGAACCCTCAGAAAACCTCTTTGCTGAAAGATACTGGAAAGTAATAAAATGTGGCATGGGGTTGCGTCATTACATCAGTGGATGGTACCAGGGATGGAGTATAGGTGAAGGGCAAGGCACTGGCAGACCGGTGTAACTGACGCTCAGTGGCTATGGTAGCAATGCTGATTACTGTTGTTGATTGCACTAGAGGGTATACATCAAGAGTGACAATAAGAGAAATCTCTGAATTCTTATCTCAAGACACAGGTTGATCTTAATCAGGCTACCTGTATGGTAGATATAGGCTTGGAGCATACACGGCTGAAGATTGATGACAAGGATTAATTGTAGAAGTTGCAGAGTTGCGACCCAAATAAATACTCAGTAAGGCACTGACTGAGAAGAAAAGGAGGGTCTCTCAGGAACAATACATATATGGGATTGAAGAAGCAGAATGTGCATGGGGAGAAATTGAACTGCAGTGCACGGCTACAGAGATTTTGGCTGATCTTTTGGGTAGCTCTGAAGCTAGTATGATCTTTCAGGGAGGTCCTGAATTGAGGAAAAGGAGCCAGGCTTGTTATCCCTGTATCAACCAGCAATTGGATTTAGGGGCCCTGGAAGGGGTTGTCTTTCAGTTAATGTATTGGTGCATTAGAAACCACCCACAAATTTATAAGCTTAAATAAAAATAATTTAATATTTTTCATACTTCTCTGCATTTTCTGGTGATTTTTCTTCTGGTCTCGCTTGATGTCATTTATGTGGATGCACCCAAATGGTCATTTCTTTGAGGTTATTTGCCATCAGGACTAATTTGGCTGTTGGCCTTGATGGATGACTAAGATTTCTAAATGCAAAGGTTAATGTTAAAAAATGCTAGGCTTACAAATTCTAGAATCCAAGGACGTATGGACATAGTCATTGTTTTATTGAACTGATTGCTGAAATCACCTGTGTTTATTTTTTGTTCATTGCATCCATGAACTAGCAAAGAAGGGTGTAACTAGATTAGCCATGGTAATTGATCCCAATTGCCAAGGAGAATTGGATTGCTGCTACTGGATGGATGTAGTTTGGAAGACTTCCAAGAGTGTTTCGTAGGTTTCTTTTCAACAATAACACCCAATGGGAAGCAGAGCAGATACAGCCCTGCTAATGGTTGAGATCATTTGGTGTGATTCATCACACCAGATTAGAAAAAATAAAAACAAGAAAATAAAATAGCTGAGTTACTGGAAAATGTTCAAAGAAAAATGGAATGCGTGCTATCCAATCTGGCCTTCTTAACATCTGCATAGAGAGGGATTGTAGCAGCTACTGCATGTTAATTACTTGTAGACCATCTCTCCCTTTTCACATACCTTATGTGAAGAGGGCTAGAGTATGTTTTGTAATTGCTGGAAGGATTTGTGTATCTCTAGTGCTTAAAATGTGACATATTCAAGCTTTGAGAATTATAATTGGAATTTAAACTAAAATTGGGTGATTTATTTTACCTTTGTGATTTTGCACTCAGCCACATGAGAAAAATATGTCCTATTCGTAAAAATTAAAAATTGCTCAAGTGAGCTGAGCTTATATTAATAATTTTAATTTACTGGATTTGAAAGTCTTACTTGATGTACTTTGGAACATTTTGCTGATAAACTTTAAAGCTTGCCCAGTTAGGCTTTAAAGAGCTTTAAATGGCTATTGAATATATTATATTTAAAAATTATTTTAAAAATGATTAATAAAATTACATTAACTAGGTCTTAAATGTGAGAATTGAGTATGTTCAGGCAAAGTACATAAAACATGAATCAAATGTCCTGAGGAAATGTCCTAGAATTATAAAGAGAATAAAATAACTTGTATGCCAAGTGAAAGTAGGTTTTAAAATTTGTTATTACAATAAATTACCATTAATTTTAAACTCAAGACACAAATAATGGTCACTTTGTGCACAAAAAAAATCCCTGGTATTAAAATATAACATCAATTCTTAAGACACCCTAATGTTTTTCTTTCACATGCAGAAGAAAAACTGAAGATCATTACCATAGCCTAAAAGACTCCATGATGCAGGGTTGACAGTTCTTCTCTGATTAGTTTTCTTGGTCACTCCTCTCTTGACATCTAACCCAAGGTCCTTGTCACCTTGGGCTCACCTCTTGGCAGTTTGCTCTTCCTGGGGGGTGTAATCCTCACATCCTCATGTGACTTGTCTCTTTCTTTTGTTTAGGTCTTAGCCTGAAAGTTGTCTTCCCCTGACCCTGAAGCTTCCAAGCACTCTCTCTCTGTCTCTGTCTCTGTCGTGTTGTTTCCCCACTCCCTAAGAATGCCAACCACTAAGTAATCTTCTCCATTTAGTTTTGGTTTATTGGGTTCATTTGTGCATTGGAAGATGAATTTGGGGAGGGTTCGGTGGTTGTTTCCCTGTTCCAGGGCCGCATCTCTAAAATCCTTTGCTCATAATATATGCACAGTTAATATTTGTTAACTGAGGTTTTACTGCTTCCCATTCCTTTTTATTAATATCTGTCTTCTGATTCCAGAGACTGAAGGTAGGAAGATATGATATATTGTTTTAAAATATAAATAGTAGTTGATAGGGCTAGACAATACAATTTATAAACCCAGGTGGCTCAATCGTTCAGTCTGCAAAACAAAACAACTATCCAGGTGATCAGGATCTTCAGGTAAAAAGCCTTAACATCCTCCCTGCCTCCATAGAAGGATTGACCTTGAACTACCATCAAAGTACTGAGCACCTAGCTTCTTTTCTTTCGTGAATCCACCAATGCAATTACTATCAGGATTTTTGTTATTTAACTTATATAATACAACTAATTAAATTTTTAAAAGTGTTTTGGCACTGTATAAAGCATAATAAAATTAATAGGTTTATTTTTTATCTTCAGCAGTAACATTTGATTGTGTGTTACATGTGTGTTGTAATAGAAAAGTAGTTCAATAGAGAGTAGTTCATGTTTGTATTCATTTTTATGACTAGTGATAGGCTATGCATCACTTAATTTTATAAAACTTAGTTCCTGTTAAAGTATAGGAATCCAAGCAAATTATAATTTACACTGACAATTAAATCCAGAAAACCATAAAGAAGTTATCTCGGTAAAGAGCAAATACCTTGTTCCATGTCATCCCTGGTCCACTTAAACCCTTACTGTGTTGGGAGTTTCTACAAGGTTTTGTTTTTTTTTATAGAAACTTTCACGGTGTAATTTCCCCTCATTTCATAATGCCTATTAATCATTTCTCATGTGTTAATATGATGGCTGTGTTTGGTAAAGAACTGGGAATAAACTGTGAATGATGAATAACACTTTCAAAAATATACAGCTACTCATTTTAAAATAAGAAATCGTGGGAGTGGTAAAAATCAAGTCCATCTCTTTTTTTCTCTTACAAATATTAGCCATTTTGGAGAGAACACAGTCTGGGGTCTGATTTAGTAAGGAGTTAGGGTAATCATTCCGTCATGCGCCAGGTTGCTGTGAACTGTGTTGGGGATGCATCTCAGTCTTAAATTTCCCAGACAACTCTTCCTTTCTTGCTCTCTCTCTGCCGCATCTAGACTGAGGGCCCACTGAGAAGAAACTGTAGCATTTCTGTGGTCTGTGGCATGTATATTAATATTCTGCTCACATCTTGTGGAGCACAGGCGAGTGTGTGTGTGTGTGTGTGTGAGAGAGAGAGAGAGAGAGAGAGAGATGTTTGAGTATATGAGAAACCAATAAATAAACAAGGGAGAAGTCAGTAAGCTCTCTTCAGTGTGATAGTTCCAGCCTCCCGATGAAGACCAACTGACGTCAGGTTCTCCCTAATTTTTCAATCAGGTAAGAAGCAGAGGTTGCAGGAAGGAACCAGCTGAGTTACTTCAGTAGGTGTCCACATTATCTCTAGAGTGGATTCCACGAATTAGGAAAAAAATCCTATGGTTATGTAGGAATATCTATCTGTTTTTCTCCAGGACTGGCCTAAGTTATAAAATGCAAAAAACATTTACATACTTTCTTCATCTTTTAACATCAAACATCACAGAACAAAATATGTCAAAATGTGGAACTCATTGTTGATGGATGTAGGAAACCCCAAATATTGAATAAACATGTTCTGTATTTCCAGGTGAAAAATATAGTGGACAGAATAAATAATTTTCATGAGAAGGACTGGCTGGAAGATCCTTGGTTTTGTGTCCATAGAAAGTTCTTTCTTCAAATATGTTGCATGTTTTGTTTGTTTGTTTGTTGTTTTGTGGTTTTTATTTTTCCCTACAAGAGCCTGGGTTTATAAATGACTGGTAGTATTGGTAAAATCAAACATTTGAGAGATAGGTTTCTTAAAAAATTTAAGTGTCAATGGAATATTGAAGCATCATTTGTGTCAAATCATGTCATCTGCTCCAAATCATTAACAGTTTTGCCTCTCATGAAAGATTTGGAAACTTAATGAAATGTCAGATGTCAAAAATTTTTGACAAGCAAAAGCTTGATTATAGTGGAAAACATTTTTTATTGTGTGAGCATTGAAACACTTCTGAGTCTTGCATATTTGTTAGGCTTTGCTTTGTTAAGAAAGAATATCCACAGGGACCATGACATGACTTTCTAGATAGGTATGAATTGGCCTCTGCTATATTTCCTAAAATACTGAGCTCAAAGAGAGGGAACATGTAATTCATTTAAAAACCATCATGCTGTTAACTTCTCAGTATTTGGGGACAGAGTAGGGGAGCCAACTACTTTAAGTGCTTAACAGAACTTTAAATAATACTTTTGTATTTAAATGCTTCTTGTTTTGTTTTTGAGAGAAAAGAGAAGCTGCTATTTAAAACAATTTAACAAGAAGGAGTTTATTCATGGCTTCCTTGCTCCTTGGGTATCATTAGGTATATAAATGAGGAAGAAAATATTTCGAGGCTCAGCAGGCACCATCAGGTACTTTACTGGGGACAAAACAAATAAACAACCAAAATTCTAAATGGCACTTTGGTCAAACTGCTACTCTTGAAAAGGTTAAAGTCAGGGAATGATGTAAACTTTCCAGTAGTTGGAGGTTGAGCTGCTACAGGCTGGAGTCAATAGTGATAAATCCCTGTAAATTTCTAGGCAGGCCGAAGATTTCAGATACTGGAAATTACCACAGGATGTGTTCTTAAGGTCATTTTTTGTTTAATGTTATGCTCTATGTCTTCCATGCTTCATTTCATTCTGCCTTTGTTGATAGGAGCCATGTTTTATTTGCTTCCCTTGTGCGCGCATATTTTAGTTCTGGTTAAAAAAAATAAGCCATAATATCCGTTTTTAGTTATTATACTCTTTACCTTTGTGCCTTGTGCAAATAAATGAAGGTCAACCAAATGAGAAAGTAAAGGCTATTCTGAACTTGCTAGAGCAAGAGGGCCAGGCATCGTCACTATTGTTCCGGCAGACACTCGAAGGCAGGCGGAAGAGGGGGAAAGGTTTGTGTGGAAACCAAGGGAGGCTTCGCTGTGCCCTGATTGGAAGCTGCGGGCATGGAGGAGCAGGGCACCCGATGTGATTGATCAGGGGAGCACATTCGATTTTCTCTGGTTAATCTTAAATTCAAAGCGGGGACAAAAATAAAGAAGGTGTCAGTTGTTAATCGTGTCCTGGCCATTTCGGCGAAGTGTTACAGAAGATATTGTTTGGCTTCCTGGATTACTACTGGAGACAGCACTCTAGCTCCTGCAAGTCTGACTTCACAGCAGGCTAGCTTCCTGGTTGTTGATGAGATAAGGGGCTGCTTACCTGGGCAGCTTGCTGCAGGTGTGGGGCAGAGCTCTGTCCTCACAGACAGGCCAGGCATTGTGCACTTGCATACTTGGCCGCTCAGCTTGCATGCTATGTCTTTTCAACGGAGATCCCCTGTTCTCTGATCTCTGGTGATTCCTGCAGACTGACTCTGTGGCCATTTTCCTTATTCACCCTGCTTGAGGCATGACAGCCTCCCTCACGTCAGGCCTGTGCAGTTTCTGTTTTTCCTGATGAAACACTTCTTGCCAAAGTATGTGCATGGTTCTATGCATTCTTTATTCTGATCTCTGCTCAAATAGTACTTCTTCATAAGACTTTCCCTGATCCTCCTGCACAAACCACACCCAACCCAACTCAGGCTACTGAATTCGCTTGTGTTCCCTTCTTGGAAATGCTCGTTACCTTCTACAACTGTGAATTTTTTGTTTAATGTCTGTCTTTCTCTAGAATTTAAACTACATGGCATCATGGATATTGCCTTTGGTTCACTGTTATATTCCTTCTTCTTACAATAGCAAAATGTACAGACAAATTTTCCATATATCATCAGATGAATGAATAAAGCCTGTATTCCTTGATTTAACAAATTTAGAAAGTAAATAATTTGTCATCTATTGTATTAACCGTGACAACTTCAGCTCCTTCTTCCTCTACTTTCCCCTTCCTCCTACTTCTCACAATTTTTATTTGTTTTATCACATTGGGTTTTTCTAGATGCAAGTTTCTATCTCACAATTATCCTGAATTTAATGTTAAGATAAGAAAAATTCAACAACACACTTTCAATTAAAAACATTCAGGGCGCCTGAATGGCTCAGTGGGTTAAAGCCTCTGCCTTGGGCTCAGGTCATGATCTCAGGGTCCTGGGATCGAGGCCCACATCGGGCTCCCTGCTCAGCAGGGAGCCTGCTTCCTCCTCTCTCTCTGCCTGCCTTTCTGCCTACTTGTGATCTCTCTCTCTCTGTGTCAAATAAATAAATTCAGAAATTAAAAAAAAAAAAACCACTGGCGGCAACCTTATTTAGCTCATCCCTCCTACCAAATCAGACTTCGCTTCCTGATGATAATCACTGTTGTCATCTGTGTTATAGGTGTTCAGAAGATTGTAGATTCATTTGTATTGGTATATTGATCATGGTTGATGAATGCTAGTTCTATAAAAAGCAAACCCCAAATATCAGGAGCTTGATATAGCAAAGGTTTATTCTTCCTGAAGTCAGAGTCTGATTGAAATTCATTGGCTCTCCAGAAGCCACCTTCCAGGACATATATCAGTAATCCAGTTTTCTTTCATACCATGCAATGACAAATTTAATATCATGTGACCCCCAGGGTATCTGCCAAAGGAGAGAAGAGAATGTAAATGAAGTATATCTAGGCCCAAAAGTGGAGCACACCAATATGCTTAGAGTTTATTTAAGATTCAATTAAATGAACACAAAACTAACATCTAGGGCAGTTGGGAAGGAGAGTCTTAATATGAGCTCAAACAAAATAAGCAGAAGGGAGGAACACAAAAGCTCAATTAAGTCAGACTTAGCTTTTGAAAAATAAATGGTATTGAAAAAACTTTTAGCTGGATCGATCAATAAAATGATGGTAGACACAAATTATTAATATCAGATATCAACAGCAGATCTTATATGCATTGGAAGGAAAATGAGATATTATCAACAAATGTGTGCCAGTACATTCAACTATTGATTGATTGATTGATTGGCTTTTTAAGTTTTTATTTAAATTCCAGTTATAACAAACAGTGTTATATTAGTTTTGGGTGTACAATATGTTGATTAAACAATTCCATACCACACCCAGGGCTCATCACTACAAGTGTACTCCTTAGTCCCCATCACCTATTTCACCCATCCCCCCACCCACGCATCTCTGGTAATCACTAGTTTGTTCTCTGGAGTTAAGAGTCTGTTTCTTTATTTTTCTCTCTTTCTTTTTTTCCCCCACTTGGCTCATTTTTTTTCATTTCTAAAATTTCAGATAGGATTGAAATCATATGATATTTGTCTTTCTTTGACTTACTTTGCTTAGCATTATACTCTCTAGTTCCTTCCATAGCATTGCAAATGAAAAGATTTGATTTTTTATGGATGAATAATATTTCATTGTATATATACACATCACATCTTTATCAGTTCATCAGCTGATGGACATTTGGGTTGCTTCCATATCTTGTCTATTGTAAATAATGCTGTAATAAACATAAGTGTGTGTATCCTTTGAATCAGTGTTTTTGTATTCTTTGAGTAAATACCAAGTCATATGATTATTGTAGGGTGGTTCTATTTTTAATTTTTTGAGGAACCTCCATACCATTTTCCACGATGCCTGCACCAGTTTGCATTCCCAAAAACAGTACAAGAGAGTTCCTTTTTTCCCACATCCTTACCAACACTTGTTGTTTCTTGTATTGTTGATTTTAGCCATTCTGACAGGTATGATTTGATTATCTTACTGTAGTTTCGATTTGCATTTCCCTGGTGGGAAATGATGACAAACATCCTTTCATGTGTGTGTTATCCATCTGTATGTCCTTGGAGAAATGTCTGTTCATGTCATCTGCCCATTTTAATTGGATAACTTGTTTTTTGGGTGTTTTTATAAGTTGTTTATATATCTTGGATACTAACCCTTTATAAGATATGTCATTGCAAATATCTTCTCCCGTTCAGCAGGTTATCTTGAAGTTTTGTGGATTGTTTCCTTCACCATGCAGAACTTTTTATTTTGAGGTAATCCCAATAGTTCATGTTTGCTTTTGTTTCCCTTGCTTCAGGAGATATAGCTAGAAAAATTTGCTCTAGCTGATGTGAAAAAGGTTACTGCCTGTGTTCTCTTCTAGGA
Organism: Ailurus styani; assembly: GCA_002007465.1. Lineage (NCBI taxonomy): Eukaryota > Metazoa > Chordata > Mammalia > Carnivora > Ailuridae > Ailurus > Ailurus styani. The sequence continues at coordinate 2,956,899 of LNAC01000089.1, read as the reverse complement.
TTTCCATGGTTTCAGATCTCACATTTAAGCCTTCCATCCATTCTGAATTTATTTTTATGTGTGGTGTGAGAATGTGGTCCACTTTCTCTTTTGCGTGTTGCTGTCAAGCTTTTCCAGCACCATTTGTTGAAGAGAATGTCTTTTTCCCATTGAATATTCTTTCCTGCTTTTTTGTTGTTGTTTGTTGTCTGATTTCAGTACTATGTTGATTAAAAGTAGCAAGAGTGGACATCTTGTCTTGTTCTTGACCTCAGGGAAAGAGATTTCAATTTTTGCCCCATTAAGGAAGATGTTAACCGTGAGATTTCATGTATGGTCTTTATCGTGTGGCGGTATCTTCCCTCTAAGTCAACTCTGTTGAGGGTTTTTATCATGAATGGATGTTGTACTTTGTCTAATGCTTTTTCTGCATCTTCTGAAGTGATCATATGCTTTTTATCCTTTCTCTTATTGATGCAGCATATCACACTGTTTGATTTGTGAACATCGAAGCACACTTAAACCCAGGAATAAATCCCACTTGATTGTGGTGGGTGATTTTTTTTAATGTATTATTAAATTTAGTTTGCTAGTGTTCTGTTGAGGAATTGGGCATGTTGGCCTTTAGTTCTCGTTTTTAGTGATGTCTTTATCTGGTATTAGGGTAATGCTGGCCTCATGGAATAAATTTGGAAATATATAATAGGAAATATATAATAGGAAAGTTGGAAATAAATAAATTTCCTCTTCTATTTTTTGGAATAGTTTGAGAAGAATAAGTATTAACTTTTCTTTAAATGTTCAGTAGAATTCATCTGTGAAGCCATCTGGTCCTGGACTTTTGTTTGTTGGGAGTTTTTTGGTTTTTGTTTGTTTGTTTGTCTGTTTTAAATTACTGATTCAATTTTTGCTGGTTATCAGTCTGTCCAAAATTTGTACTTCTTCTTGTTTCAGTTTTGGTAGGTTATATGTCCCTATGAATATATCCATTTCAACTATAAGTTTGTCCCATAATGTGCTGATTTCTAAAACCAGTAGCGTGCTGGCTCTAAATGTTCCTCTGAACCATCCTCTGTGTGACACTAGCCTCCTGGCCTTTCCGTCTCCTTGTCACCACTCACCTGTCATCATCCGTTGCAGACTGAATGTCTGTGCTCCCCAGCGGAGTTCATATGTTAAAATTCTAACTCCTAATGTGCTCGTATGAAGAGGTGGGAAATTTAGGAGGTGATTACATCATGCGAGTGGAGTCTTCCTGAATGAGATTAATGCCCTCATAAAAGAGATCCCAGAAAGATCCCTCATCCCTTCTGTTACGTGAAGACACAGCAAGAAGGTGTCTGCTTATGAACCAGGAACCGGACTCTCACCAGACACCAAATCTGCAGGTGTCTTGATGTTGAACTTCCCAGACTCTAGAACTGTGAAAAATAAATGTTTGTTGTTTAGGCCACTCAGTCTTTGGTGGTTTGTTATAGCAACCTGAATGGAGGAAGGACATCATTTATACTCCAGTATGAAAGAGAAATAAAAGTCATTTTGAATTTACTGTTCTTTCCCCCTCACAATGCAACAGTTCTGCAACCACATTCTTGAGCCCTGGAGTAGAGAGACTGGGACACGTACCTCCACCAGTCTTGCATCCCTATAACATACTGGTGCAGAAGGGAAGGTGTTCCCTTAGCTTCCGCTCTGTGGTCCTTGTTTTTTCCTGGAAAGGTTAATGGTGGACGTATGAGAGGGTGTGAGGGGAAAGAAGCTTTCGTATTAATAAAATGTATACATAAGAAGATACTGTAGATACAGCATATGCATGCATTCATATCACGTAGAAAAATCACTCCCGCTCTTTCTTTATCCTACCAAACTAAAGCTGATATATGTATCAACCCCTTCCACACGTTAAGCAAAATCATCAGATGTTTGTGTGTGTGTGAGCTGCCCCACTTTTTAATTCCTCTAATTTAAATGTCAGTTACCAATGTCCCAATCAAATGTTCCCTGTTCTTAGTGTAGAGTCCCCTGCCTATCTCTGCCAGATAAAGATTTCCTGAAGATTCTGGAAAAAACAGCAGAGCTTGTCTGTATTGCCCTGAGTTGGTGCTTCTCTCATTAGGTAATGATTTTCCCTCCAGTCATGTATTTACACTTCATTGCTCAAGCAGTTATACATTGCACATATTCTAAAAATCTTAAATGAATGTTTGTTTACTGAATTAATGGAAGCTAGTTTCTATTCTTGAATTTAGTAAGAACCCTCTCTCCCTATGAAATTTTTGTTGGATGAATGAATTTTGTTAATACTTCCAATTGTCATTGTGTCAAAAAAATAAATACAACTTCGTAGGTCACGATGCTATTTGCAGTTTACATGTGAACACACAGTAGAAATTTGGGATCAATAATATCCCAATGTTTGCCCAGAAATAAGTCTGTAAACATGCCCTTTCTGCTTTTAAAATAGCCTCTAGAGATTTAGTCCCAGGAACAAAAATTACCAAGTACTCTAGGCCATTTTCTGTGGGCTGTACCTATTACAAAACAGTTCCCATTGCAAATGACACTGACATACCAGTTCTGTTTGTTATGAGATTTATTTCTTCATGCTTGGCAATTATGAATAACCTTTGAAGGGGAAAGAAAACACTTATATCTTGGCAAGTCATGTGTACCGTTTCAAAAATTCCCCCTAAGTTCAAAGAACAAGTAAATATCACTGACGCCTACAGATTCAAAATTCTCTGCCAAAAAATAAATGATAAAAGGAGTTTTCTCCTGTTTTCATATCACCAATTGTTTTATAAGGTGTTTCTTTAGAAGAATGGGAGAATTTATGGCCTCAAATTGCCTTAACTTTATAGATCCTTGAGAATTCCTCCATTGCTTCCATTTCTTGTTGCAGTCATCGTTCAAAATTTTTAAATTGATCACATCACTTTGATAAAAAGAAAACCATCCTTCTGATGTGACTAAAGCTAATGGTGATACTCGAGGTCACCAGGAAATAGAAAAATGCAATTCAGAAAGATAATCCAAAGCTCCAAAGACCGTTCTGTCTTATCCGAGGCATTAATTAGACAGAAGCTGAAAAGGACATTGAAGGTAAATATAATCTGTCATTATTTAAAGTACATTCAGTATTCTTACAATTCAGAATGGGTACATGGAGAAACATTATTTTTCTCCAGCTCAAAATCGAGTGGAAATGACACATTTAACAGATAAGGTAAAAGGAAAAAATCTGATATGTCAGAAACGAAAATATTTTTAGAAATTTGACAGAATACCAAAATAAAGACCCTATAATAGAAGTGTGTCCATCAAAGATAATATATAGTGAGAAATCCATTTCACTGACTTTCCAATTTTGTTCTTTATCAGGCTTATCCACAGGCTTGCTCGGGCACAATGCCATGTATCTTTCTCAGGAGCTCCTGTACAGTCCCTAGTTAAGGATACAAAGAGGTAAATCAGAAGCTGTAAAAACAGACTGTATTCCTTACAAAAGAAGAGATCTCCATTATTGCAGCTCCAAATGGAGAAGATAGAAGGTATGAAATCCTGATGAAAGACAGATATTTAGGTGACTGGAATTGTCCATTTCAAACCATTAGACCTGAAGCCAGGTTATAAACTTTGTGCTTGTCAGGATGGTGAGAGCAACACACACAACGTAGCCTGGGGTCTGTCAGCAATATAGTGTGATTTGGGGAAACAAAGAGAGAAAAATGATCTCTTAACAAAAGTATATTGCCATATATGCAGGCAAATTTGTATTAGTGTGATGCATATATCCTGTTTTTATATATTTGCTTAAGCGACTGATTCTATATTTCTTAGTTGCCATGAGTATTTTCCTTCAAACATCTTAAGTATTATGTCAACAGAAAGTGACAAAAGATGCAGGTTCTACATGTAATTTATTAAAATGGTAAAGACCATTTGCTATAGGTTGACTTGAACGTTTTAACTTACTCTTATTCTTCATACAATAAAATCTTGAGTATATTATGTAAGAATGCACTAAGAGTATATATTGGCACAATGAGTTTATGCATAGCTCCCTAATATGTGGGGTGTATGTGTGTGTGCCTGTCTGTCTGAGACAGAGAGAGATGTATACTAATATTTCCATGTTTTCATGGTTTGTAGAATAAAACATATTCAGGGACATGCGACAGACAACTAAGTCACTAAAGAGTATGTCATACTCCTTACTACAATATTTTTGAAATAATAACAATTTCTTTGACCAGTGATTTACGTTCATAAATCATATTCATCTTTATGTATGTTCATGTATTTACATATATGTAAATGACAATACTGAATACGAGAAATTTTAGGATGCATTAGACCATACTTATTCACCGCTTCTTTCCGTGTATGTGCACTCACCAACATCATACTAGTGTAATGATAAAAAGTGTGGTTGGGCAGCCGGATTCCTGAGTTCAGATATGAGTTTTGCTATGTACGACCTATATGGGGTGACTTCCCAAATCTCTATTTGCTCATCTGTGAAATGGGGTTAACAAGAAAGTCTGTCTCATCGGGTGGTTGTGCGGATGAAATGTATCAATATAAGCACTGAGAGGATTGTCTTACTCAGAGTAAGTGTTTTGTTAGCAATAAGAACGATGATTATATGTAACCCTTTGTGTTCACTTTAATAATAATTCTTATTATTCTGGGTTAAGGGTTATACTAAATGATCATTTGATAAGTGATCATTTATTTTGCCATGTTGATATATATGAGCAAGGTGGAAGAGCTAACATTGTCAAAAGTTTTCTAATGCTAACTACGTATGGAATTGCATGGGGATATACCTTTCATTACTAAAATGCCATGTTAATTCGTATCCTTATTTTCCATTTGCTCTTCTCACTAGAAATTTTATCATGGAGTTATTTCAAATTCACGAAACTCTGTAGTGAATACGGACCATTTAGTTACCCAGTCGTTTTTCTTAAGTCTGAGTGTGTGGATCCCTTATGGACCGTCCCCCAGATTGCTCTTCTGTGAGTCTCAGAACACGAGCTCCATTGAATTTCAAAAGCAGATGGTTTGGGGGCTCATCTCTCAGTTGTAGGTCCTAAAAGGTAAGATGGACGATGTCAGGTTCAAACCCTCCACTTCTCAGAGAGAAGTTCTTGGTTCTGAGTCCCCTCCTGGTTGTGGGATGTTGCACCAGGGATGAGGTTTATGGCAAGATCATTTCCTAGCCTCTTCAAGTCACTTTGACATGGTCTCCTTCTCATGTGCTTATTGTGTCATTTTTACTCAGGCAGCCATTAGTGGCTTTTTTGTTTGTTTGTTGTTTTTTTTTAATAGGAAGTTGTTCCATATATAACTCTAAGCTCAACATGTCCTTAAGAGGAATGAGTTGAGGGGAGCCTGGGTGGCTCAGTAGATTAAGTGCAGGACTCTTGGTTTCTGCTCAAGGTTGTGAGATCAGTACCAGATTGGGCTCCATGCTCCGCAGGGAGTCTGCTTGAGATTCTCTCCCCCTCTTCCTCTGCCCCTCTCCCTGCTTGCACACATTCTCTCTCTCTCTCTCTCTCTAAAGATAAATAAATAAAATAATTATTTTTTTTAAAAAGAGAATTGGATTAAAAAAATGAATGAGTTCAGGATCTTCCTATGTCACTTTCATCGAGAATAAATGGTGCATAGGAAAAACTCACATGCAAAAGAATGAACTTTGACCACTATTTTACACCACACACAAAAAATAACTCAAAATGGATCAATGGCTTGAATGTAGGCCTGAAATCATAAGACTCCTAGGTGGTAAAGCCATTGACCTAGGCCTAGGCCTAGATTTTTTAATCTAACACCAAAAGAAAAATCAACAAAAACAAAAATAAATAAGGGGGACTATATCATACAAAAATGTTTCTGTGCAGTAAAGGAAACCACCTACAAAATGAAAAGGCAACCTATTGAATGGGTGAAAATATTTGCAAATTATGTATGGAATAAAGGTTAATATCCCAAATATATAGAGAACTTATACAACTCAATAACAAAAAAAATCTGATTAAAATATGGGCAGACTTTTGGCAAGTATGTAAGTTAGTACAACCACTTTGGAAAAATTGGCAATGTCTAGCAAATTTGAAGATGCATATACCCTATGACTAACATGAGTATATGTCCCAATTATCTCAAATGGTCTAAGCTTAAAGATTTCCATTGCTCTACGTATTTGTCAATGATTGTTATTACTTTTTTGGTTTTTTTTTTTGTTTGTTTAGTTTTATCAATCTTCGTGAGTCTAGCGGTTGTTCTTGTGGTTCACATTTACCTGATTATAGACTGAGCACCTTTAAAAGAAAAATAGACCAAACCTTAATAGACATTTTCCTAAACAAGACATATAGATGGACAACAGGTATATGAAAAGATTCTCAACATCGTGAATCATCAGGGAATCTATACAAATAAAAACCACAATGAGACATTACCTCATACCCATTAGGATGACTTTATCAAAAAGATAAGAAGTAACAAGAATGGGTGAAGATGTGGAGAAAAAGAAACCCTTGTGCACTATTGGGGGTAATATAAATAGGCAAATAACCACTATAGAAAACAGTATAAAGTTTCCTAAAAAATTAAAAATAGAACTAGCACATGATCCAGCAATTCTACTTTAGGATATTTATTCAAACAAAATGAAAGCATTAACTCAAAAAGATACATGAGCCCCCTATTTTAACTTCAACATTATTTATAATATTGACTATTATTTATAATAGTCAAGAGATGGAAACAACCTAAGTGTCTATTGATGACTGAATGGATAAAGAAATTGTTGCGTACACACGCACACACACACACCCTGAAATATTACTTAGAGTAATAGAATAAAATCTTATCATTTGTGACAACATGGATGGACCTCCAGAGCATTATGCTAAGTGAAATAAGTTAGTCAGAGAAAGATAAATACTGCATGATATCTCACATATGTGGAATCTAAACAAACACACAAAACAAGTTCATAGGTACAGAGAACAATTTAGTGGAGAGGCATGTTGTTGGGGTGGGAGACGTGGACAAAAGAGGTAAAAAAATTCAGCTATCTTTGAATTCTCAGATAAGAAAGAGTTTATAATTTATTATGATTAGAACATTATACCCCATTCACATCTATATACACATATACACATATACATATATACATACTCATAAATGTATCTGATTAATTTCTCAGAACAATATTGCAATATACATATGTAAGCATGAAAAAGAACTGCCATAATATCTTGAATAAGATACTTGAAATACAAAGAAGACACAAACAATAGCATCAGTAATATAAGGCAGTCTTTTAAAAAAATATTTTATTTATTTATTTATTGGTGAGAAAGGGAGGGGGAGAGAGAGCAAGCAAGCACCAGTGGGGGAAGGGAGAAGGAGAAGCAGACTCCCTGCTGAGCAAGCAGCCTGATGTGGGGCTTGATCCCAGGACCTCAGAATCATGACATGAGCCAAAGGCAGACACTTAACCAAACGAGCCACCCAGGTGCCCCAATATGATGCAGTCTTATAAATCAAGAATAGAAGGACAATTATCCAGTACAAAAAAATGGGCAAGTGACATGAGAAAGTATTTTAAAACAGAGAAGATACATGTAGCAGAAACATCAGGAAAATGATCAAATTCATTTACAGGGTAATTCCAATGAGGACCACACTGCTTCAGTTAGTAAACACTAAGAAATGTGTCAATACAGTATAGCACAGTACTGTACAATGTAGATAGTAGTTTAACATAATGCAATCATTTCGTGAACTGGTTTAGCATTACACTGTAAAGACCAAAGTTCACAGTGATTCAGTAAATCTTCACCCATGTGCATGTTCCAGAGAATCTCTAGTATTTGCACCTCAGGAGAGAGCTACAAAGATAGTTAAATTGGCCCAGATATTAAAAAGCAGGGATATGGGATCAACTAAAATCTTTATTGATCGGGAGAAAGAATAAATTGCAGCACACTGCCGGAAAGTAATTACGTGCCTTGTGGAGATAATTAAACTGTAACTACCCCTAGCAACAACTACCCCTAGCAACATGGACGATTTTACCTAAAACTGAGTTGGAATAACAGCAACAACAACAAACCAGCTACAGAAGAATATACACACCGTGATACTATTTTTGTGGACTTCAGCAATAACTGTGTGTGTGTGTTTGTACACATAGAAGTACATGCATAAATCCCAAGATACATTAAGAAGTGAGGAAATGGTAAATTTTGTGGGAGGGGCCTCAAAGGAAAAATGTAAGTTAGGATGGAAGTCTTGGTTAATGGATTTGAAGATGTTCTTTATATTATGGGAAGCATATACTTACATGCATACATAATTTCACTGTACATAATTCAAACTGTATCTGTTTCAATATCAATTAATAAAACAATCTTCACGTTCCTAGTTGCCTCTTTTTATCTTTCTTCTATTTCTTGCAACATCTAAGATCTGATTTATCTAAACTGCAAAGAAAAGCTGTAATAAGCTTTAGTTCTTGACATGGTAAGAGAGAAACCTGTAGGGAGAGAACAAAGAAATAAGATTTCTTTTGCTATAAAAGAGAAAGAAGAAAAGAAAGAAAGAAGAAAGAAAGAAAGAAAGAAAGAAAGAAAGAAAGAAAGAAAGGAGGGAAGGAGGCAGGAAAGGAAGGAAAGAGGGAGGGAAGGAAAGAAAGGAAAGGAAGAGGAAGAGGAAGAGGAAAGAAGAAAGAAAGAAAAAATATTTTATTACACTTTGTCCCATAAGTTTAACCTAACACTTCGCCAAAATTTTGTCAATGAATCTGGCACTCTATTGAGTATCCCCCTCAGACTGCTACTACTACTTCTTCTTTCTCTTCTCCTTCTCCTTCTTTCTTTCTTTCTTTCTTTCTTTCTTTCTTTCTTTCTTTCTTTCTTTCTTTCTTTCTTTCTTTCTTTCTAAATGAGTAAGTTAAGCCACTTTCTATTCTGGGAAATATTAAGTGAAATCCTGATGAAATAATCCTCAGAAAGTGTTACCTTATACTTAGATATAATAAGGAATTCCTAGCATGTAAATCAGAAAATCAGAAAATTTCGTAGTCTCAAATGTACTCTAAATGAGTTTAGACTTAGTAAGTATCATTTGGGATTCTTTTTCTGACATTTGAAGGACATTTTACCAAAGCAGCTAAACAGTAAGATCTTAGATTCAGCACTGGAGTCTATGTCTGAAACCTAAGAGCTGCCACTTACAAGCTCAGTGATCCAAAGCAAGTTATATACCTGTGTGTGCCTCAGTATCCTTAGCTGTAAAGTAGAGACAATAATCCTCCCTACTACCCTGGGTTGGTGTAAGGATTAAGTTAATAAATGTGGAGCACTGAAAACATCCGCCAACAGAATAAATACTATACAATTATTTGCTATTTTTTCTTTATTACAAATCTTTGTTCACCCATTCAAAATTTTGTATTAAATAAGTAATAAGTGTTATGTGTTCTTTTAGATGCCAGATCCATTGTGGTGTGATATTTGTACTAGTCTCTCTACATGGAGTTAAACTAGTAATGAAGGTACTTTGACCAGCAAACATGAACAAAAATAGGCATTTATTTCTTATGAATGGGATGGGTGAATTAATTTAGTTTGAGAAGTGAGGGGAAGCTTCCTTGAAGAAATAATACCTTAGGTTACATCTAAGGAATGAAATAGAGGAAGCAACTGAGCAAGGTATTTCCAATCGTAGTGAAGCAAATGGGCAGCGATCCTGACGTCTGAGAGAGGCAAAAATGGGAAAGATGAAGTTTGGGAGAACAACTCTTTTAGGTATAAAGAGAGTAAGTTACCCTTTATCTGACATTCTTTGCATTATTTAAACTGGGTAGGGGTGCCTGGGTGGTTTAGTGGGTTTGGCTCAGGTCATGATCTCAGGGTCCTGGGATCAAGTCTTCCTTCTAGCTCCCTGCTCAGTGAGGAGTCTGGTTCTCCCTCTCCCTCTGCACCTCCACCCTGACCCTGCGCTCTCTCTCTCAAATAAATAAATAAAATCTTAAAAAATTAATAAAACCTTGGAATAGAAGCAGGATATTATTTAGTGGTCCTTAGAATTTTCCAAAACAACTTCAGCATATCTTGGTCAATGTCCATCAACTTGGTCAATAACCATCAACTGAAAACGTGAAAATAATGTGTGTACCTTCTAATGATTTCAAAAATGTAGTAAAAAGTTTCTAGTAGTGATTAGGAGAAGGACAGAAGTAAAAGAGTATAGAGAGATAGAGTTAGCCAACTCAAATATAAATAATCATCTAATACTGATTATGTGAACAAACTGATGGAAAATTTTTTTATTGTGGAGAAAGTTACCAATAAGATTCTTTGAAAAAATTGCTCTATGAAAAAAAAGACATTTTATGGTACAAGGTTTGGAGGCATTAAAGATATTGAGCAAAATATGAACAACATGAAATAAAATGACATTTAGAATAAGGTAAAGGCATACTGGTAGAATAAAGAAAAGAAAGCAAGGAGACCACAATAAAAGGAAGGGATTTGATATTTTTAGAGGAAAAAAAAATCCTGCAAAATGGAGTCTTCAGATAAAGCGGCAAGGGGAGAAACGATGGAGACAAATGGGAGACTATCCCAGAGCAGCAACAGAAAGTAATAAATAAAGATGAGTTTCAAGAAGATTCTTCTTTTGGATACATACACTGTAGATACAAAATGCATATAATTGATGAATTTGAAAATTGATGTGTAGGCCAGCAAAGTGACCCAGAAACTATTCAGAATAAATACAAGAACACTTCCTAAAAGAAAGAAAGAGAATAAGCAGTTCGAAACACTCGCTGTATTTCAGTGACTCGAAAAACATTAACAAAGATCAAAAAGACTGAGAAATTTTCTGGTAAACTCACTGATCTTCAAGTTTAAAGAAGAAAACCTGCAACTATTCAGGGAAAAGAAGCAGGAGGTCACTTTACATGGAAAATAAAACAATGATTTTAGATTTTTCAGCCACTTTAAGTTGACCACAACAGAAAAATCTCTACAATGTATGCCAAATAAATGAATGTAACTCAACAATTCTATGACCTGGTGGAATGTCACCCATTGTACGACACAAAATAAAGATGAGTTTGACAAACCCAAGGCTTCAGGAAGCATTTACCTAGTCACTTTTAAATATTATACCGATGAATAATGTCCTTTTCAGCAGAATTATATCTAGAGAACCATGGAAAATACAAATGTAAAATAGAATGCAAAAGCTATAATTTTTAAAGATGCTTTAAAAATGCTTAATATGAATCATGATTTAACACTGATATGCTGATTCAAAATGTATCCGGATACTTTACCAGTCTGTTTAGACAAGAAATGACAAATAATTATGAACATATATTCATTCAAACATTCTTAAATTTAATATATATATATGTGTATACATATATATAATACATATGAATACATATGTGTGTGTGTGTGTGTGTCTATGTGTATTGAATGTCTACATGTCAGGTAGTTCTCTAGATGCTGAGAGTACTGTATAGAAAAAAAAACAAACAATAATTTCTTCCTAACACAGCTAACTTTCTAGAGGGATGAACAAATTTTTTTTAAAAAAATTAGGTAAATATATAATATGTTACTCAAAAATCAATGCTACATAGGAAAAAAAGTAGAGACATGAGCAATGAATGAAATTGAGGTTGCAATTAAAACTTTTTTTAAAGATTTTATTTGTTTATTTGAGAGAGAAAGAGAACACAAGATGGGGAGAGAGGCAGAGGGAAAGGGACAGGGAGAGGGAGGGGCAGGGACTTGATCCCAGGACTCCGAGATCATGACCTGAGCCAGAGTCAGATGCTTAACCAAGTGAGCCACCCAAGCACCCTGAGGTTGCAATTTTAAACTGGGCCGTCAATGGTGACCTAAGTAACGCTTTATTTGGGCAGATAGGTGTGTATGGCCTTCAGAATTCCTTGGGGTCAGGACACCGTCAGTGTTTAAATTGCTGAAGTAGGCTTGCAGAGGAAAGCGGGGATTAAGCGGAACAAAGAGAGAGAGCAGTTCCATGGAAGAAACAAGTCTTTGCATTTACTTTCCGTTTTGAATGGCTGCCCATTGGTGCCACTCTTTGTTAACTCTGGACAAATTCAGGCCTCATAATGCAAAGAGTATGCCACCTCATCTTCACGCCACACACACACTTCATCTCCTGCACTGATACTTTGCTCTTGACCCTGAGCAGAGGAGGAGAAACTAGCAGACTGACTGATTTCTCTGCAATGATGAATTCTGGGTGTATTGATGCATTAGGCGAAACCCTGATTAATAACAGATAAGAACTGGTGAATACATTTGTCTTCCCTTCACCTTCCAACAGTTTATACTGACAATCATTTATACGCCTTCTTAGGAGAGGGTCTTGCAAGATTAAGCAATCAATAGTGCTTGATACTAAGTGATGGCCACTTGCATTGGTTTTCTATTTTTCCTTGTCTCATTCCCTCCTTTTCTGTCTTTTTCATCCTGGGGTTTCACTCCCTAAAATATAGTAGAATATAAGCATGTGCCATTGGATCTGCTTTTGGAGAAACCCAGGGGAAAATGCCCTCGATTACTTTACAAATTGTAACAAATATAAATTCAAGTGTCACACTAGTTTACTGAACACGCTTTTCAATATTAGGCATCATAACTCTCTAAGGAGTCAAAACTGACCCCATTGTTTTTCTGGGAGACTAAATATATACAGATCTATTAGACAGTGGGTTACCTCATAAAGAAATGTCCTGCAGGTAAGGGTGTGAGGATCTTAGCAGATGTTCTGAGACATGAACCTGCATCTCACAAAACCAGATGTTTTGTGGTGAGAGTGTCCCTGTTTGCACCCTCGATGGAGAAGAAGCTTATTTTCTCTCTCAAGGATAAGGTGTCTCCCTTCACTTCTTTTTGGTTCACATGGTTCCACTTCCTTTTCTTCATCTAGAGGAAAGAAAAATAATACAAAGTAACCCAAATTGCCATGTGTTCTTTTAGAGTTTTTTTTCTGGAGACTTGCTTTTCTAGAGTGGGTGTCTCATGTATTGGGTAGAGGGGAAGGTAGCATGACTTAGGAAAATTTAGTTGACTCTGGTGTACAAAACAGGGTCATAAATGTGTGTGTGTGCACATATGTGTGTGTGTGTGTGTGTGTGTGTATAGTTACAAATACCATTGTTCTGGGTAAGGGAGTGGGGATGGATGAGACATGCTGTATGTCCCATCTTCTCAGATGTCAGCGGCTACTGTAGAGGACAATTCTGTGCAGGATCAACCTGTGCTGATGGCCTCCTGTCTCTTGCCTCCACTCTGAGTCTTACGACTTTCTACTCCAGAGCTTTTCCAAGTTCTTCTCTAATACCTACAGATGTGATCCTGGAATGTAAGAGAGCTTATGTCTATGGTCATCCTTTAGCTACCTGGATAAATGTTCCAGCTACCCTGTATTTGAGGAGGAAACTTCTGAAAGGCAGTTTATACACTGCCTGGGGAATGTGTCAGGAGAATCAAGTGCAGTTGCCTACAGTTATGATCTGTGCCAAGCACCCCCGTCATTGGCTTTTCTACCTGCCAGAGTCCAGCTCCAGCAGGTCCAGGGGTCCCTGAAGGATAGACGGGGTCGATGAGAGGAAATGAGAGAGCCATGATATTCTTTCTGATCACCAAGCAGGCATCTCTACTCTGCTGGTCTCAGTATCTTTATTTATAGGCAGTGAGTTGGGCAGTACATGACATGACAACAAGGGCGTGATTTTTAAGATTAATTACTTTTAGAGACACAAAGCACTTTGATTAGTAAAAAGACAATTTTTTGCATTTTTTTCCATGCGTCAATCTCCCCCCTCCCCCGCCCGCCATGACAGAAACAGATTATCTATTTTAAGTAGTAGAGCCCGCAATGGGTTTGCCCCTCCTGCCTTCGTATGTAACTATTACATCTGCATCTTCGTTGTAGACACCGGTACACGGTACACGGGAAAGTTGAGTGGGTGTCCCAAAGATATTCCTGGAATGCAGGACTCGAGGAGGGAACCATAACTTGCGATTAATCCCTAAGGGAACAGGCAGTAACCAGTGCTCTGCTTTTGCTCATGCCTTAGCTTTACCTAAGGCTCTTCTTCTTCGGGCAGAGCTAACTCCTAGCTCCAGGGCTTCAAGGTGTCTTAAAATTCTTCCTCCTGATCTGCAGGAGCTCAAAGAGATAACATTAGGAGGAACCGTTAGAGAGATAGGATCTAAGGTCCCTTGCTGTGGGGCTAAGGGTCTGATTTTATGCATATGGTTTTGGTTGACAATCTTGGTCTGGTTAGGAGTGTCTAGAGGCCTAATTATAAGTAACAGGATTAATCCTGAGATAGGGATCAGAAGTAGTGGGAGAAGATACCAGGTTCGCTTTGGTTGGCAGGAGCTGTGCAAAACACTGCCGTTTCCACACTGTGACTGAGTCAGCCAGCGAGGCCCGTGAGGCTACCAGCACCTACCTTCTTTGTCTCCACCTTCTGACTCTCCATCTTTCCTGCAGTCATCTTCCCAGCCATATACCTCCACCTACATCATGGATTCAAGCTCTGCTTAAGAGGGAAGTTCTGATGAAATGGGGTTTTTATTTCATAGGGAGAGGACGATTTTGCAGGAAAAGGGAAGATCTGATGGCAAGGACGGAGCAATTAGAAGAAACAAAGTGTTTGGCAAGGGAAGGGAGAGCAAGTAAACCCCTAAAGACAAACCGCAGCTTCTGTATCATTTTATGTAAGAATGACCCTATTTATAAGATTAAGGATTCTCATTAGTATTTCAAATTCTTTTTCTAATTGCACAGTAGTTTTCATGACATAGATGATCAAAATTTCTTTCTATATTATTTTGTTCTAAATAAAAGTCACTCTTTGGAGACAAATGTAAAGATACTTTAGACAATGTGATATAAATAGGTAACTTAAGGTAAACACCCCTCATCTTCCACCCTGCAACCACTACCACTACCATGGACTGGAAATAAAGGAAGGAAAAGTTTATGCTAAGTGCCTCAGAATGTTGAAAATTAGTGGCAACACATTTTTTCCCCCACAAAATTATTTTATGATCTAATGACGCCCAGGGGAGCGGGATTTTAATACAGTCAGATTGAAGCCATTGCACACAAAGAAAGAGCAATCCATTGAAGTTCACTCAGTAACGAAACTTAGAGAAAGAATCCCAGAAGCAAATCCCAGGAGCAGGAAACTAAGTCTCAGTTATAATTTTAATCATATTGTTAAAATGGATGCATCAGATCATTTTCTAACTCTTTTTATTTTGACTCCTGCTCAAAACATAGCTTCATCTTTGGGATTTAAGTGTGAGAGAAGACTGAGAAAAGAACCAATTTTCCCCATGAATTAGCAGACAGGAAATATTGTGTTACTATATGGAAATATGATGGGAAAATGTCCATAAAATCAACAATATAAATTTGTAAGATATAGATGGTAGTTTCATTTGCTCTGAAACAACTTTTATCCATTTAGATACCAATGTGAGATATTTCACAACAAAGAGCAGTAATTGTAGGCTAAAAAATTTGCTTGGGNAGAGCAGTAATTGTAGGCTAAAAAATTTAAGGGAATCATAATTTATGAAGATTATAGATTTAAGGACCTCTTTTTCCTTTAATTTTTAATTTCAAGCTAAAAATCAATTAATTTTATATAAAGTCAATAACTTTACAGTCTTTGATTAATGTTAATATGTATACATTTCTCATAAATAAATTAGTTCTTCTTTTATACTTAATTCATGATCTTCCTTTAAGCATTTTAAACTGTAGTTATTAATTTACAAGGCTTGACTTTATTTTAAACAATGAGTTTCTTCCTGATTGAACAAATTTGTGAACTTATAAAAAAATTCTTGCCTACTTAAACAACATATGTACATCTAGTGAATTAGCTATAAATATAGTAAAATTATGCTGAAACATTCAAACACTATGTACTAATTAAAAATGTCATATCTTTCAAATTAAAGCCATAAATATAAGATCAATTTCATATTCTCAGGCTGAGATCATAGGTCTGACCTACTGCTTCTTTAATAAGCTAAACTCTTTCAAACATAACAAGGACTTCAAATAATAACCAGATTATTTCTAATTCAACAAATATTGCTAATATGATATATTTAATTACTTATTCACTTCTCTATTTCCTTTTTTAATCAAGCTTGGATACTCATGTATCCCCTTGGGNCCCTGAGATCATGACCTGGGCCGAAAGCAGAGGCTTTAACCCACTGAGCCACCCAGGCGCCCACTACTGTTTCTTTAATAAGNCTACTGCTTCTTTAATAAGCTAAACTCTTTCAAACATAACAAGGACTTCAAATAATAACCAGATTATTTCTAATTCAACAAATATTGCTAATATGATATATTTAATTACTTATTCACTTCTCTATTTCCTTTTTTAATCAAGCTTGGATACTCATGTATCCCCTTGGGGAATCAGATTTTCCACATCAAATAGTTGGGAGTTACCAGGTCAACTACTTAGGACCATATGATAGTTAAGATTTGGCGACTATAGGTTGCAGTAAGGCCCGGATGGCTGCATTTCTTAGGTTGAATCGTTTCCTACTACACATGAACATACTGAGGGATTTTTGTCTTTTGATGATACAAAGCATCTCTATGGCTAAAACTTCCATCATGACATTGAGATTGATTTCAAACATTCATTTTCCAGTTCAAATTACTTCCATATGTAATGTGTTCATCTGATTAGAATCGGTATAAATTTGCACACACACTGTTGCAGATAACTAATTTTACAACTTACCCAGATTCTTTATTACATGAGAATTTAATATATGTTTCAATGTTTAAAAAAATTTAATGATATTCTCTTGAATTCTAAATACCCCAATAACTTTATCTGACTGTCTGTTAACAATTTGAATGTCAGGCAAATGAAATAAAAAACAGAAATGGAATTGGAAAATCAGATTACCTCTCTGGGCCCAATAAAACTGTACCAAGCCATCTCTCAATCATTTTAGACATGCTATATCTATGCTCCCTGAGCAAAATTAGAATAATAATTTGTATTCTCATGTAGCCTTCAGAAGGAAAAGAATAGTGGTACTATCGTTGTCATAAAGTAATTTAAAATGCCAATTCACTTTATATACTTCAACTTATTGTGTCTGGTGCAGAATCTCCAAAGATTTTATTTTTTATTTTATTTTTATTTTTTTATTTAAATTCAAGTTAGTTAACATATGGTGTAGTGTGGGTTTCAGAAATAGAATTTAGTAATTCATTACTTAACTATAACACCCAGTGCTCATCCCAAGTGCCCTCCTTAATGCCCATCCCCCATTTAACCCATCCCTCCACCTACTTCCTCTCTAGTAACCCTCAGTTTGCTCTCTATATTTAAGAGTCTCTTATAGTTTGCCTCCCTTTTTATTTTACTTTATATTAAATAAGATCCAAAAATTATACTTTTTAAAAAGATTTATTTATTTATTTGAGAAAGAGAGAGGGAGAATGAGTGGGGGGGTGCAGAGGGAGAGAATCTTCAGACTCCCTGCTGAGCCCAACAGGGCGCTCCATCTCACCACCTAGAGATCATGACCTGAACACAAACCAAGAGTCTGGCACTTAACCGATTGAGCCACCCGGGCACCCCAGGATCCAAAGATTTTAAAAAGTGAATTTTATGGTCATGATTGCACACCTGAAAGAAAATCCTTGAAGCTATTTGGAGATAAATGGACGGTGTGTTGGCCCTGGGAGCAGAAAAATTCCTTAGGAGGCTTCTGCAGAGAAGTAGGCATGAATCGTGTAACCTAAAAATGGGTTTGGGAAGAATGAAACACAATTGGCAGATATTTAGGAGATACAATTTTTGGGAAATGTATGAAAAATGGGTAGTTGTCTAGCACAGCTGTGAGATTTTGGCTTGAGTTGTGGGGATATTTTCAAAGAGAGTCATCTTAATTTTGTGTTTCTGGTGACAAATGCAATTTCTGCCTCTCAAAAGTATTTGGTGAAGGGAAAAGAAGGAAGGAAGGAAGGAAGGAAGGAAGGAAGGAAGGAAGGAAGGAAGGAAGGGAGGAAGGGAGGAAGGAAGGAAGGAAGGAAGGGCGAGAGGGAAGGAAGGGAGGGAGGAGAGTAAGGAAGGACTCTGGTTGGAAGGAGGGAAGGAAAAAAGGAAAGTGGAGGGAGGGAGAGAGGGAAGGAAGGAAATGAAGGAGAGTCAAACTCTAGATAGAGGAAATTGGACATTATTCTGTAACCCACCAGGAAGAACTACTGAAGAAGCTGTAAACTGTGACTTTGGAGTTCAGAAACCAGTTGTCAACTAAAGAGGATATTTTAGGAATCACCAGCTATGGATACAAATGTAGTTTCCAGAGATAGATCATAGATTGTGGAGAGAATACAGAAAATAGGCAGGGGAGGGGGAAATAACCACCACAAGTGATTTGGTAGAGACAGAGAGAGGGACATTTAGTAACACACCAACCCTATTGCACTAGTAAACTTCCTTTCCTGTTCCATAGGAAGACTTTGAATAGATGTCTTTTTTCAAAATACCCATAGCCTGCCGAACTACATCACACATTAATGCTACTGCTGCATCATATTTCACAAAGAAAATAAAGGCAACTTATACTTACTCCTCTCATGAGCAAATCTGCAAATCCTCTTTTTTCTTTGTCTCCTTTTGTTATCAAGGAACCACTGTTCAGGTACTTTGCCTTCTGCGTTTTCCTACCTCTTATTGTCCAAGTGTTTGAGCCTTTTGTAACTTTATCTGTTTTGGACCACCATTGTCTCCCTTCCTACCAGTTGAATATGTATACCAAAATGCCCCCAAAACAAATAATCCAATTGCAAAATGGACAGAAGATATGAACAGACATTTCTCCAAAGAAGACATATAGATGACCAACAGATATATGAAAAGATGCTCGACATCATCAGAGAAATGCAAATCAAAACTACGATGAGATAACACTTCTCAGAATGACTGAAATCAGCAATACAAGAAACAACAAGTGTTGGCAAGGATGTGGAGATAAAGGAACCCTCTTATACTGTTGGTGGGAATGCAAACTGGTGCAGCCACTCTGGAAGACAGCATGGAGTTTCCTCAGAAAGTTGAAAATAGAACTACCCTATGATCCAGCAATTGCTAGATTGCACTATTAGGTATTTACCCAAAGGGTACAAAGCACACATTTGAAGAGGCACATGCACCCCAATGTTCACAGCAGAATTATCAATAATAGCCAAGTTATGGAAAGAACCCAAATGTACATCAACTGATGAATGAATACAGAAGGTGTATATATATACTTAAATGTGTGTGTGTGTGTGTGTGTGTGTGTGTGTGTGTAATATTACTCAGTCATCAAAAAGGATGAAATCTTGCCTTTTACAGTGACATGGTTGGAGCTAGAGAGTATTATGCTAAGTAAAGTAAGTCAGTCAGAGAAAGTCCATATGATTTCGTGCATATGTGGAATTTTAGAAATAAGATAGATAGACACAGGGGAAAAGAAAGAAACAGACTTAACTGTAGAGAACAAACTGATGGTTACCAGAGGAGAGGTAGGAGGGGAGGATGAGTGAAATAGGGAAGGGGATTAAAGACTACACTTATCATGATGAAAAAAATTAAATACTAAAGTATATCCTATCTTAATAGGACTTTCTTTAGGTGCCAAAAATATTCAGACTTAGAGTAGTTTAGAAAACATTGTATTTTCTTACAAATCAAGAGGTCTGGAGATGGACTACAGCTGCCATGGCTCCGTGGTTATACAATGCCTGGCCCATTGTCTCTGAAATTCTATTGGATACTCCTTAATTCTTGTATCCCTGTGATCACAAGGTGCATCACACAGTACAGAAATCATTTTTATATATAAGGCAGGAGGAAGAGTAAAGGTTGGATCCAGGAAACTACCTTCTTTCTTGGAGCTCTTAAGAGGATTTGATGTATATACAATTTGTAAAGTTCTTGGAACAGCTTCTCGCTCACTCTGAATACCATAGAGAATAGAAATGATTGAAAATAATCAAACAAACATAGAAGTGGCAGTCTCTATTCCACTCAATTTTTAAAATTATTTCTATGTCTCATTTTCTGATCTCTTTCATGGACTAACTTCAAAAACAATTGCATAATAATCTCTGCATTTCTTCACCTCCCTTTTTTCTGTTCATCTCATTCCAATTGGCTTTATGTCCTAATCAGTCAAAATTGTCTTTATCAAGGGTTCTGACTGACACGTTTCCCTCACTTCCCTCGTGATTTTTCTCAATCTCTCCTTACTAGCATTGATGAGGTGACCACACACTTGCTTCTTGGCTTCCTTGATACCACACTTTTTTTGTGCCTCAAAAGGCTCTCCTCTTCAATCCCTGCACTTATGTATTTGACCTCCAGTAATAGATGCTCTTTGGACTTGGTCTTGCTGATTCAGTGCTCTTTCTACAATTTCACCTATACATCTCCAATACCTCAAATCTAAGTAATTCTCTATTTCTCCACTCAATTATATACACTGATATCGATCAGAATTTGAACTAATCTTCCTTATTGACTTACCTTATGATAAATGTTGTAGACACAGTGCTTCCTTTATGTTTTCTGAACATGATTGAGTCCTGATTTATCACTTAGGGCTTCTTCTTTTTACAGGACAGCTTCTTATTACTTGACCTTAACTTAAATGTGTTTTATAAAGCATCCACCTTTTATTCATTTTTGGATTAGCATCCTAATTGTTTCCTTTCTAGTCTATGTCACCATTTTGAGTGTGTATTTGTACTCTGTAGACCACACAATTGCTTAAATTTTAATTTAACTTTAGGCATTAAGTTCAGAAGTTATTTGCCTAAACTTACAATACTAGTTACTGAAACCAAAGACTAAGTGAAGGGTCCTTAACACTTAGTTATCCTCTCTACTCCTTCTTCTCTCTACCCACAGATACTTAATAATTAATGTAAATTCTTTTGGAGAAAACCCAATTAGTTCTTTCAATGATGCAATGACCATCAAATCCTACTCTGATAATAAATTCAATATGTGGAGTGAATGAATATACATAAGACAAAGGGGTACATGTCTAACAAAGATGTTTCCATATGACCACTAAACTATTTAAAACAAAGTGTCATATAAACTTTAGATATTTGTCAAATCATTCCATCTACAAATATTAAGAGAGAAATTATCAAGTAAGTAGTTGATTTGCAATAACACACATTTGCAAGATTTACATGTTACTCTTTAGACTGGAAATGAAAAATACACACAGATGCTAATTTTATTTTTTTGGTTTTATTTTGTCATAATATAGAGGAGAGACTCCTTAAATATTAATGACAGTTTTTCCTCCAAACATATTTTGACGTGATCTTGAGAGACCATAATGTTTTAACATTCTTTTAAACAGTAGATAACCATGAGAGACTGTGGACTCTGAGAAACAAACTGAAGGTTATGGAGGGGAGTGGAGAGGGGGAAGACTGGTGGTGGGTATTAAGGAGGGCACGTTTTGCATGGAGCACTGGGTGTGGTGCATAAACAAGGAATCTTGGATCACCGAAAAAATAAAATAAAAAAATAAATTAAAAAAAACAGTAGATAATACTTCACTTATTCATATATGTTTTATATTGTAGATGTATATAAAGGACACACTAACAATTTACTAATGTCAACGAGAAATATGCTTCTTATAATGAAGGATCATATAAAAATATTTAACAGAGAGCTGATACTTTTATGATATTTAAGTACATAATTTCTATTTAAACTTCTGCTTTCTAGTGTTTATTTGGATGTCTGTTTCATTATGAATTTAAAGTAGATTGTTGAAATTTCTTAGAAGTCTACACAGACACTTGTGTCTTAGTTAATATGTAAAATGAAGCTTCAATATAAAAGAGTTTTATTTCAAATGAATATTCATTATGAGGATACTGTTTGTAAATCTCAAAGACCTTGGGGTATTCCAGTGATGCGTTAGGTAACACAATAGAGAATTATCTCAACCAAGAATACTCCCTCTCAATATTGCTGAAATTTTCAACGTATTTTCAGCCATTGAGATGTAGATTGTTGGATGATATAAGAAAGATATAAGAAAGATAAGGGGGGCAGGTATATCTGCCCCGATGTAAAGTCTTCTAATTTGGAAGATTAAGTGAACTGTATGTGTTTTCATTTAATAACTATGATTAAATGTTATTGCCCCATGAGGTATTGATGATAGTCCTTCTTCAGGAACAGCCTGGTAACAGTGGCTGCCAAATCCAGACAGCGTTATTGAGGTTGCTGCTGTTCTGTCTGCCGTCACTTCCTGCCTCTGCCACTGAACTTCTGAGACACGAATAAGTTACTTCAACCATTTTCTCTTCTCTAAGATGACCACTGCTTACATTATAGGATAATTATATATGTTAACATATGAGCTAATACATATCAATAATATTATTTTTTTATTTTGTAATATTATTTTCATTACATAAAATGCATAAAACGATTTCTCCTTTATTTTCATAGTCAGAGATTTGCATTGTTTTTAAATTTAATTTTATTTCTATTATTTTCTTCTCTATTTAGCTTCATCTTGATTCTTCTGATTTGTTGTTGAAACAGCAACTCCTTCCCTATTATGCCTTTAAGTTTCTCTTAGGTTATTTTAAATTAAACCAAATGGGAGTGCATGCATCAGGACATACATAGAATTCCATGAGTGTCTTTTCAATTTTACTCTTATTAAGAGATTGGAAATGTTTATGTTGCCACATATGTCATGTCTGATGTCTAGTTACCTAAATGTGCTATATAAAAAAGTAATAACTTCCATCCCATTGAGTTCAGAAATCTGTGCTCCTACAAACCTGTTAACCCGGAGGTAATGGCGGTGATGAAGATGGAGGGTGTGGTTTGCAGGCAAGAAAACTCCATTCTTTTATATTATTTGTAACTACAAATGCAAATTAATCGAGTTCATTTTTATTAGATTTAATAGAACAATTATTATTGCTTCTATGTTATCCTTCAACCCAATCTATTCAATTTAAACAAGTGTTTCTACAGATCTGGGATTGTAGCATTATCTGTAGAAGATTAAAATTCTCTATTATTTTTGAAGCTAGTTCACAAAACCCTCATTTCCTACTTAAATTCTTTTAAATCAATATTCATGAATCCTATACATTTACTTATTTATTTTAATATTTTATTTAATTGAGAGAGAGAGCACGAGCTGTGGGAGGGGCAGAGGGAGAGGGACAAGCAGACTCCCCACTAAGCACGGAGCCCAGTGCAAGCATAGAGCCCAATGTGGGGCTCAACAAGGAGCTCGATCCCAGGACACTGAGATTGTGACCTGAGCCGAAGTCAGACACTTAACTGACTGAGCCACCCAGGCTCTCCTAAATTTATTTTTAACAAAGGCTAATATTAAGTTAATAAACTACCCATCAGAAACAATCTATGAAACAATTTTACAATAAGATGGCCCTGAGGGCGCCTGGGTGGCTCCGTGGGTTAAAGCCTCTGCCTCTGGCTCAGGTCATGATCTCAGGATCCTAGGACTGAGGCCCGCATCCGGCTCCCTGCTCAGCAGGGAGCCTGCTTCCTCCTCTCTCCCTGTCTCTCAGCCTACTTGTGATCTCTCTCTCTCTCTCTCTCTGTCAAATAAATAAATAAAATCTTAAAAAAAAATAAAAAGATGGCCCTGAAATTGTTAGTTCTGAAAGAAATCTCAAACCACCAACACCAATTCTCTATACACTTTTAATACCTAGCTATTCTAAACTTATAAGGGTATTGTGTGTGTGTGTACATGTGGGTGTGTGTATGTGACAAATAAGAATTATGTAAAACATTCAATGCCCTTTGGTTTCCAAATATTAGATACTTATTTGATGGAAACCACCATCGTAATTTTAAATATTATAACAATTTCTCAAAAGTTTCATACTGACTTAAACATCTAAGTTTTAGAGGTATTTTTCATGCCTGTTGACTATAAGTTATGTAACTTGTTTTCATGTTATTAATATTATTTTGCATAACAAAAACTATCACTATTGCTATCAGTCTTCTGAGAAGATCAAGGCCCTAAAAAATATTAAATGAAGTAAATAGAGTTAAATGCTACCCCATATGGACATTGGGTAATTGGTTTCATGAATTCATATTTTTTTAGTTTATCACTCAAAGGCCTAGATTAATTGCTGTTCAACTGCATTTATTGGTACACTAAGAGACTTTGTAAAAAACTGGTGTGTACATGTCAGCTCATATTTATAAGTCACGGGACTTCACGTATGACCATTATATCAACTGGTCTAATTAAATTTGTTACACTTAGAATGTTCTTCAATCTTCCATTCTCAATGTGTCACAAATTCTTAGAGTGGGTACCCACACTGCAGCTGAATCGTGTCAGAATTTTCATCAGTTAGGAGACACCTTCTGTATCCAGAATTTTGTTTCTTTGACCCACCATGAACATTCTACTCTCCATTCTATCTTTTCTCTCCACAGTCAGATCCAAAGCTTCTCCTTCATTGCCAAGTACTCCAGTCTAAAATCTTGAAGCATCTTATTTTCTGATGATATTACAAACATATCCAACTACTTTCTCAAATATACATCATTTGGTCATCCAATCAATCTCTTGGCCCTCTCTTATCCCTGCTTACTTCTCTTTCCAACTTAAAATTCATGGTCTATTATTTCAATATTTTTATTTCCATTTCCATAAAGAATCTTAGTCACTTCCTTCTGACAAAGCTATAATTCTGGAAGAAGCCATGTTACCTAAATCTCTACACAAATAGCCAAGAATTGGAGAGGAGAATCATATATGGGCTGTCTGCTGCTACAATTAATTCATAGCCACTAATATCAACAAAATCTTTATAACTTCAGGTGTTTTGTATTAAACATTAATAATTGATAACTTTGAAAGGCAGACTTCCTACATTACTTGTTAGGACTAGTACAAAATAAAAATACAGGTCAAAAGCTTTCTTCTCAAAAAGCAGACAAACTGCTTAAAGTCATTAAAATATATAGCTTTCTTTTTCAGAAATACTTCATAAATTATAAAATGTAATGGGATACCAGTGATAGGTGAAAAAACAACAAAAAAATAAATTGCAAAAATATATAATTTTATATAATGTTAATAAATACAATACCTTATTAATGTTATATATTGATTAAGTATTTTTATGGCTTTTTTGAATACTAGGATAGTGAAATTTATATTTTTAGCAATTGCATTTCAATCTATATAATTAAAAAATAATGTTAGTAACTCTTTGAAAATGCAGGATTGCAAATAATTTTTGAGAATGTTAAATTTCGAGTAAGATTGTTTTGCTGATGCTCTAGTTATTAGAGCTGGTAGATTTTATATATTGTGACAGTATTTAGGCAAATCTCAAGTTCTTTTGAAATATAAATTTCAGTATTTTTGGAACTGATCATTCTTATAGAGTAATTGTTTTCAAGATATGTAACTTCACACAAATCAGTTTTGTGTATGAATTTAATTTTAAATATAAATATAT
Organism: Ailurus styani; assembly: GCA_002007465.1. Classification (NCBI taxonomy): domain Eukaryota; kingdom Metazoa; phylum Chordata; class Mammalia; order Carnivora; family Ailuridae; genus Ailurus; species Ailurus styani. The sequence continues at coordinate 2,931,261 of LNAC01000089.1, read as the reverse complement.
TCAATAAATTTTAACGTTCTAACATTTTCTGTGTAATAGTGATGCAAGAACCCAAAAGGCACTTCATGAATTATTTCTAACTCAAAATGACTGCCTGTTCATGCTTTCTAAATTAAAAGATAACTTTAAACATGGCCTTTTCATTGATAATTGTTCACCTCACTTATAAAACACAAGTTGGAAGACAAAATTACCAAGAATTTCAAGTCAATGACAACAGGGTGAATGAGATCTGTGTAAATAAGGCACAGGTTCCATGATTTGCTGACTGAAAGTATAAATCTATAATAATAAACTAGTATTTCTGCAATGTTACATAATATTATAATACCTTTTTTAAGTTGTTGACTGTTCCGGGTCAGAAAAAACATGGAAGTGTAAACTCTAGAATGCATATTTAATTAAGACAGTGAAAAGAGTGACTCTATTTATGAGAGGGAGACATCCATAGGGTTTTATGTTTTGTCATATTCAAGAAATATTAATTTGTTCTCTTTCTCCTCAAGATATTTCTAGGATCAAAATGAGTCTATCATGACCCAAGATAAATTATAAAAACTGAAATCTATCAATGAATTAAATCTTCTTGGGGAATCAGCAGTGGATGATAAGTGGGCAGAAGTCATTAGAGCATTAGATAGAACGCTGGCCTAGGAAGGGACTCCTTGGTCCCTCCCCACATTATGGTCCAGTGCTCTAACCTCCAAACCTTTCCAAACCAGAGGAAAGCAGAATGGTATCAATACCCAAATCTCATAGATGAACTGCTAATTCTGTATCTATTTTTCCTTTTAAAAATATTGTTCTCTATTTCTAAAACAAAAACAAAAACAAAGGAACAAAATCTATTAATTAAGCCATGTATAGCCTTGTTGTAGCCTGAGAAGTAACACAGGTGAAATGTCTACATGGTCTGCATTTTTAGCTCTAGAGCGATAGTATTACATAAGCCCTTCCCTCCATCCAAGATGCATCCATACTCTTCAGATTTGAAAGTTGACAGAGAATGCTTTTTGCGGGGGGTTATTCTCTATTCGTGCTGATGAAATCGTCTTCTGTTTTTCTGTGCCATGCTTTGCTCTGGTTCCATGGAGACAGACTCTGACTTGTATAACCCAGACCACTTTCCCCTTGAATTTGCAGTTGGCTTTGGAAAATGGCAGGAGTTGCAACATGTCAGAGACAGAGGAGAGAGAGTTTGTGGTATTTAAGCCACACTGATCTCTTGTTAAACTCAGTTTTGACAATGGCTCTGTGCATTTCTTAAGTGTGTAGATCCAGTGATTATATTCCTTTTGAGATATAACTCTTGCTGGATTCAGAGTTCTACTTTCTACACCCACCGCTGCAAAACTAAATTGTTGGAGGTTACTCATTGTTGCTAGACCCTGAGTGTTTCACCAACTTTTTATCTGTTGTCTTTTCTGGGATCTCATCTCTGCAACTGGTCTTCCATTTTAAGCCCTCTTAAATTACTTCTTTTAAGGATACAACTGTTTAAATGCCATAGCCTTGAACACAAGATATCCTTATGATTTTTTTCCCCACTCTGGTTGTTTGAACAAGAATTAAGGAATGGCATATTATATTTAAAGCCATGCATTCCTCTTTGAAAGATAAAAAAATGCTGAAAACTTTTGCAGATAACGTTTATAGGAGCATCTATATTTCTGACTTTAAAGATAAATCTTTCTATTTTAATAACAATGATGGGGTAAAAATTGTATGCTTCCAATAATTGAGTGTTTTCAGAGAATTTAGAATTCCTTTTTTAAAGATTTTATTTATTTATATGACAGAGAGAGAGAGATCACAAGTAGGCAGAGAGGCAGGCAGAGAGAGAGGAGGAAGCAGGCTCCCTGCTGAGCAGAGAGCCCGATAATGCGATGATGCGGGGCTCAATCCCAGGACCTTGAGATCTGACCTGAGCCGAAGGCAGAGACTTTAACCCACTGAGCCACCGAGGTGCCCGAGAATTTAGAATTCTACTAATAATGTGCCTCACTGGGCGCCTGGCTGGAACCATCCTACTCATACACACACACACACACACAGAGACATGCAGAATAGGTGTGAAATGTTATGTTATCATAGCTTTGATTTGTGACACCCTGATGAGTCATGGTTTGGAGTGCTGTGATATACTCGTTGGCTGTTTGTATATCTAACCAAAGAGTTTTCTCATTTAGAAAAAATTGGTCTAATTTTATTTTCATTATGAGTTGTAGATTCTTTATTCTAAGTGCAAATCCCTTAGGAGATACATAATTTGCAAATACTTTTCTTCCATTTGTGAGTTCACTTACTTGATAGTGTTCTGTATAGTTCCATATAAATGTTGGGATCAGCTGCAATTTCTACAAAGGAGCAAATTGAGGCTCTGATGGGGAGTGTGTTGAATCTGTAGATTACTTTGGGAAACATTGCCATTTTAACAATATTCTGTCTTCTGATCCACTAACATGAGATTTTTTCAATTTATTTAATTTTTTAAAAATTTCTTTCAACAATGTTTTCTACTTTTCAGAGTATAAATATTGCATTTCTTTTGTTGAGTTTTTTCCTAAATATATTACTATTTTTGATACTACTTCAAGTGGACATTTAATTTCATTTTTGTATTGCTCATTGCAACATACAGAAATTCAACTGATTATTTTGTATTAATCTTTTATCTTGCAATCTCACTGAAATTGTTTATTAGTGCTAATAGTTTTTTAATGGATTCTGCAGGATATTTTTGTATACAAGATCACATCATAGATGAATAAGATTGTTTTACTTCTTCTTTTCCAATATTCATGTTTTAAATTTTGTTTTCTTGCTTAATCGCCCTAGCCAGAATGTCTAGTACAATGTTGAGTAAGAGTGGCAAAGAGCGAATATCCTTGTTTTGTTCCTGATTTCGAGGGAAAGCATCCAGGCTTTCACCACTAGGTTGACGTTAGCTGTGGGTTTCTCATGGCTGCCTTTTATGATGATTACACCTTTTAATAAAGCATTTTTCTGTAATTTCATATAACATGAAGGATGTGAAATTGCCCGGTTTGAAAGGTCAGTTTTTCTATTTCATTTTCTCTGAGGCTGCTATTGAGTAAATAAGTCACATCAAGATTTGCTCAGGAGACCTGTTCTTTTTTGTCTGGAGGAAGGAAAGGCAAAAAAGTATACCAAATACTCACAGATCTAGCTACCTTCTCCACTGCAACACTTAGTAGAACTCTAGAAGCAGGTGGAGGAGAGGGGCTCATGTATTTTCCCAACATGAATTAAATAGTAAATTGATATCCTTTGAATATCATTTTTTATGGGAACGGTTTTTCAGTCAGGAACCTCAGGTGGCCAAAATGTGAATAGTAAGATTTATCATAATAACAACAAAAGATGAACAAATGAAGAGCAACAGCAAATTTAAAAACTTCATACCAAACATTACAGAGCAAATATTTTGAATATTTTTTGTGTTTAAGAAACTATAGAATTTGAATGTGCTTCAGATTTCATCTGCATTCATCCAAAAAACCAGATCATTTCTGAATTTCACATGTTTACATGATACTGATGTAATTTGTTGTGCACATATTTTGTCCCCCAATGAAAGGAATTATATATCAAGCAAAGCCATGATTTCCATTTTATGTATGAAAACAATCTTTTATTCTTTCAAAATTGTATTAGGGTTTTACAATTTACAAAACTTACATTTGAGTAATTTCATCAAAAAAGTTTGTGGTATTTTATCCTTTTTAAAAAGATGATGCAAGTGAAAATCAAACACAGAAGACAGATTCAATTTTACTGTTTGAAGAGAGAACTTTTTCTTACTCTCACTTTCTAGAGAATCAGAGGAGACTCACTATGATTGGAGGAGATGCAAGCCTTATTAGAAATTTTATCTGAAATATTTGAAGGAGGACATGATATCTGAATATTCTATTGTATTTCCCATTAAAGCACACTTATATTCATTGGATTATTCCAATTATATTTTTGTTTCCGTTTGGGTAGATTCAATGCTATGATCACTAATGTGTACAGTCTCTAGGGATGGAAAAAGAATAGATACTGATTCTCTGCTGTTAGGTGAATCAGCGTAGTGTGGCAAACAGATTGCTTGTATGAAAGGCACATTTCCTTAGGAGAAATGATCTATTTCACATAGCAATAAACTTTTCTTTCCCTTTACTATACCCATTTTATTCTCAGCTTCCCAAATGTAATTTCAAATTTTACTTTGTATTTTCAAACTGGTAAGAAAAAAATATTTCAAAAGAAATTCTTATTTCTAAACTTTGTATGTTCAAAATACAATATGACTCCTCTTCTTGTACTTATACTTCAGCTAATAATTCAGAGTGATTTGGAGCATTACAATTTATTTTAAAAAATTTGTCTCCCATTTTATCTCAGTCGTCATAGTTTCATTGTCATTGTTGAATTGCCATATCATGAGGATTAACCAATTTTTTAAAATTTAGATATTCTAGAGTCCATGACTTTTCTTTCCCCCCTTTTTTAATTTAAATTCAATTAATCAATGTATAGTGTATTATTAGTTTCAGAGGTAGAGTTCAGTGATTCATCAGTCTTATACAACACCCAATGCTCATTACATCATGTGCCCTCCTGAATGCCCATCACCCAGTTACCCCATCCCCTCAACCCTCCTCCCCTCCAGCAACTCTCAGTTTGTTTCCTATGATTAAGAGTCTCTTATGGTTTGTCTCCCTCTCTGATTTCATCTTGTTTTATTTTTCCCTCCCTTTCCCTATGGTCCTATGTTTTGTTTCTTAAATTCCACATATGAGTAGGATCATATGACAATTATCTTTCTCTGATTGACTTATTTCACTTAGCATAATACCCTCTAGTTCCATGCATTTCATTGAAAATGGCAAGATTTCATTTTTTTGGTGGCTGAGTAGTATCCCATCATATGTATATAGTACATTTTCTTTATCTATTCATCTGTCATTGGACATTTGGGCTCTTTCCATAGTTTGCCTATTGTGGACATTTCTTCTATAAACATTGGGGTGTAGGTGCCCCTTCAGATCACTACATTCGTATCTTTGGGGTAGATACCTAGTAGTGCAATTGCTGGATCGCAGAGTAGTTCTATTTTTAACTTCTTGAGGAGCCTCAGTACTGTTTTCCAGAGTGGTTGCTCCAGCTTGCATTCTTATCAACAGTGTAAGAGGGTTACAGCCTTGCTGACATGTCATTTCCTGACTATTTCTGCAAAGAAGACATACGAATGGCCAATAGCCATCAAAAAAGGCTCAACATCACTTGGCATCAGGGAAATACAAATCAAAACCACACTGAGATACCACCTCACACCAGTCAGAATGGCTAAAACCAATTGTTCTTTAACATGTTAATTGGAGGCCTGTACATACTACCATCCCAACATTTATTGAATTGAATTGAAATTACTGGTATCGTCCACTAGAATGAAAATTTGGGAGGAGGGAAAAGTCATGTGTGATTAATTATCAATCTTCTTAAATTGCTCTGTTTCGTTTGTATTCAACAATAGTTCACTAAAATTCACTGAATAGGACTATACCAAAAATTTTTTCATATTTTTTGCATAAATTTTAATTCTTATAATTTTGCCCAAAGGAAATTAGTAAGGGGATAGTAAAAAACAAAAACAAAAATCTTAACACAAAAAGTTAAATATAAAACAATTACTAATATTCTTCTCTTTTATTTATCTGTCTCAATTTCTCCAAAGCCAAGCTGGTAAGATAAATTGAGCACCACTTATAAGTAAATAAGTATTTGGTGATATAAACGGAGCACTGCTCATTAGTTACAAGTTGTAGGGGTTACAGATTAGATGAAGGAAAAGTCACTGTAGGCATCTTTAGATCTANATCCCAACATTTATTGAATTGAATTGAAATTACTGGTATCGTCCACTAGAATGAAAATTTGGGAGGAGGGAAAAGTCATGTGTGATTAATTATCAATCTTCTTAAATTGCTCTGTTTTGTTTGTATTCAACAATAGTTCACTAAAATTCACTGAATAGGACTATACCAAAAATTTTTTCATATTTTTTGCATAAATTTTAATTCTTATAATTTTGCCCAAAGGAAATTAGTAAGGGGATAGTAAAAAACAAAAACAAAAATCTTAACACAAAAAGTTAAATATAAAACAATTACTAATATTCTTCTCTTTTATTTATCTGTCTCAATTTCTCCAAAGCCAAGCTGGTAAGATAAATTGAGCACCACTTATAAGTAAATAAGTATTTGGTGATATAAACGGAGCACTGCTCATTAGTTACAAGTTGTAGGGGTTACAGATTAGATGAAGGAAAAGTCACTGTAGGCATCTTTAGATCTATTTTTTTTTTTTTAAGGAAGAAGTGTTTACTGGTATAGATTTTCCTCTTAAGGTGGCATATGTGTGTTTGGCTTTGAATTTTACCTAAATGGAACCACAGATATTCCTGTCAATTTTCATACTATATAATATGTATACTATTATACTATTATATATATTATACTATTATACATATACTATATAATATTGTATTATACGAATATCTTGTATGATATTTTTTCATTCTAAAGTAGATCAGTATTTACGATCTATGATCTATGACTTACGTTGTTATCAGGTTTAGGATATTATAAATATGTCTGTACTTTCCTCTGGTGTGGTAACCATGAAGAGACTCCATCTAGAACTCTCTTCAAGGAAGAGCTTTATGTCAGGTTTCAGGGAGTCCATGGAGAGCCTCTAGCCATCAGCTTCTTTAGGTGCAGCCTCAGATGCAGAGAGCCACCTTGCTCAGGACTATAATAGCTTGGAGAATTTGGTCTGATGTGCGGCAAAGATGTAGGGCAGTTTTACTCCAGAGTGTCCTTTGGGTTGACAGAGGCTTTCTTGGCTCTGCTCTGTAGTCTACCAAACTTTGCTTCATTCTCATTCCCTTTGTTGATGTTGAGATTTTTAAAAAATGTCTTGCACTCTGACTCACTGCCTTCCACCAAAAAATCATTTGCTTTGAAGGACAGTTTGGTTTCTCACGGGGGACAATAACCCGTCGAACATGTAAAACTTGGCACTTATTCTATCCGTAGGATAATTGGAAGATGATTTCCCTGGGGAATGCCTTATGAATGAAAGGAACACCTCTTAATTCTTGTGTTTTGTCTTCAAGTAATTGAAATGCCTGTAACAGTTGACTGATACCACAATTATCTTTTTCCATTTTTGATTCTGTTGATTGGTAAATGAGTACAGAGCCAACCTATGTGTCGTTATCTTGCTTAGAAATTCTCAATATAATCCTTGCCCATTCATAAAAATAATGCTGAGGCTTGGAAGAATTCATAGGTGATTCAATTGTCTTTTGATTTCTACTTCACAAAATACTTCTGGCATTAAATAATTTGGATGATCACTTAAGTTATATACTAGCTGAAATTGTTAAGTTCTGGGTTTTTAAAATTATTATTTAGAAAGTAGTTTGTAATCAAATCTCTGATTCAAAAGACTTCCTCTTTGTTATCTCAGTGTAGATAGCATTAGAACTCTGTTCAATTTGTCTGTCTGTAACTAGTAATGCAGATTCTGGTGATGAATTGTATTATTTTATTAACTGAGATTAAATGGACCCAAATGGAGATTCCATCTTTGAACCTAATGAAGTTTGTCATGCTTTAAATATTTTTGTAAAATCGGGCGCATATGTATATATGCATTTTTCTGGTCCAAATGATTTCTGAACCTCAAATGCAAAGAATCCTATTAATACAAGTTATAATTTGAAAACACAGAAGCAAAACCTTGTTACCAAATTTCAGGTAGAGCATTCGAAAATGTTAGTCCCTGTCTGGATCAGATGAAAAAAAAAATGTCTCAAGACAGTTGGGAGCTTATATCTTGGAGGCAGAAAACCATCATCCCACACACGTGTGTGCTCACACACACACACACACACACACACACACACCATGACAGTCATACTCTGGATTCTGGAGTTATATTTATGGGAGGGATTTGAGTCACACAACTCCTGGGTATGTGTACTTGGCATTAATACAAACTCTGACTCTATTTCCCAAATGGCCATGGTCCCCAAATGGGAAAACTGCTATCACTTGGGTAAATGTGGTAATTACTGTTTTGCAAAATTAGTATATGTGGAAAATGTGGCTATCCAGATAAAAGTGATAGCACAAAGGCTGAAATATCAAAAAGAATCAAAGAAGAAATAAGACATGATTTCCTATGTCCTTAAGAGAAAAATTTTTTCATTCACCACTAATATTTGAGGTATAATTGTGAGGTGGAATTTATGATTCAAGAGTAAGAAAAAAGAAAAGCAACAAAACAACCTTTTGATATGTATGTATGCTTTACAAATAACAAATACGTGTGTTTCCATGTAGTAACATTTAGTATTTATAAAACCCTCAATCTATATTCTATGACTGACTTTTTCTTTTTATTGCAATGTGGCAGGGGAAGAAGTTATTGTCCATGAAGTTTCACAGGTTTAGATGAATACTTTTTGAGCAATGAAACAATACAGTGACATCCAAAATAGTAATTCAAAATTTAAAGACCACATAATGACAAGCACCACTAACCTGTAATGGACATTAGTTATGCCACTTCACTATACCACCAACAGGAAACAATTAATGCAGTGACTTAAATGTCCAAATGAAATAATGAAGAAAACTACAAAGTCCTTAACTGTTTAAAGTTATCCATATTTAACAAATGCAGCATGGATATGATTGCTGAAAAATACCCAGGTCTCTGAGTAATATGCATTGATTAGAGAAGGTGATTTACTCACGAATCTGGCCAAGTTCTTATACATGGACATTTTCCCCTGAACAGGAAGTTAACCATGCTGTATGTAAATTATGTGATTTCCAAATTTTCCTCTAATAGAGAAAGACTTAATAGTGGAAATGGTGACATGCTGTGCTTATATAATTAGTAATTCACTAGATATTGCTGTAGCAGCAGCTATAGGACCTCTTTTAATAACTAGGAGATCCACATGGGAAGACCATGTATTCTCACAGGACACTTATTCCTACATGCAAGAGACATATTCTAAGAGATAGATATTTTTTTTCACTTTCCTAGCACCTGTGTCCAGTGGAATGGACTACTATTCATGTTTCTATTGTTTACCACTCTCCTCTGAATTCCTTTGTCAAAAACCCACTGTGATTGCACAGTTTGAATTTTTTAATGGGAATCTATTTGTTATTATACCCTGCTTACTCTAATTCAGTTAGTGGTGAGTAAGAAGCATTTTGAATTAAGAACATATTTGCCACATTGTTCTGTAGAAAATAAATCATCCTGACGCAGACGATATGTAAATCCCATGAATACCAGTTAATTATGAATTCTATTTTGCAAAGTGAAAGACTATGCATATATAGTCAGTAATACTCTGCAATGATTATAAATTTCAGATTAGTTTATGCTAATTTTTATTATTTGCAAATGTTCATAAAAAATCAGTTAAAATTCTCCCCAGTAACTTCTATGAGTAACTATTTTTATTAGATATGATTTGGAATCTAGATGTACATTTCCAGGCACATCTACAACTGGAATCCTCATAGGTCATACAAATTTGCTACAAATAATAGGTGGGTGTCCATACTGAGTGTTTTTTTCTGCTTCAGTGAGTTTCCTTAGGACTTACTTATTTGATGAAAAATATACTTCTGAACCCTCTTGAAATGGTTCGTGTTCTTCCCATTCACATTCACTGATAGAACAGTTATCAAGAACACGGATCAATTTTGATGCACAGAAAAGTTAAAATTGTTTTAATTTTTTTGTGTACTGAGAGAAGATATATACAGCATAGACCTTATTTTTTTTTAAGATTTTATTTATTTATTTGACAGAGAGAGAGATCACAAGTAGGCTGAGAGGCAGGCAGAGAGAAGAAGTCCTTTTGTTTAATATACTTAGATATTGGAGAGAATTTTTGATGCAAAAGATACTTAGTTTTCCAAAATAATTCTTGTATCCAGTGCTGCAATTTCCAATTCATAAGAACAAACCAGATATCTGTGATCTATTAAATAATTTGTAAATTTCTTCTTATAGGCATGATGCATCTCAGAGGAATATAAAATGAGATTTAGTTTTATATCTTGTCAAAATTTATTAATATCAATAACTGTCTTAAAACAATTCTAACAGGAGTAAGCTGTTGCCACCAATTCCAGTTTTTAGGTATAGATACTACTTATAATAACAGTACGTATAATAATTTTATTGTACAATAATAATGAATTGACTTCAATTCTACCTTATCCACCATGGCTCTTAAATATAAGGAACACCCAGGATACTTGTCCTGTATCCTTAGAGGATTTAACAGAGTTCTGAGTTTCATGTAGAAAAAAACAATGAACACTTATGGATTAATAGGCAGTCATAGTTAGAGAATTTTCCAACTGTAAGCATATAACCATGAATTATAGTTAGGCTCTTATTTTGTTATAATTCTTTATAACTTTAATGTTGAAGATACACTGTTCTTATCAGGATCAATTGCTTTATCTCCAGTCATGTTGGGAGTGCTTTGGCACTGAAAAATGTTTTTCTCTGTATTTGGAAAATCCATCCAACCTAACAAAATTTCATTAAGAACTGAAAATAAAAATGAATTTATTAGAAATGTATGTAGATTTACATAACAAAGCCATTTATTGTTGAGTTAATATAGCTAGATTAATGGACCAATGAGTTTCTATATTTAAATATAAAAATAACTCTATGTCAGTTTCACTTCAGACATATATTCACCCCCAACATTTGTAGGACTTAAGGCAGGGGCACAAATGGAGGGGTCCATACCACATGTCAAAATTTTAAAGTTGTAAATCAAAATTAGAAACTTTTCAATAAAATGCATCCTTTCTCCCTATCTTGACAAATGAATATTTATAATGATTGGCTACAAGATGAATAGAAAGTGTGTAAATCTAAGAAACTTCCAGGTTTCTGACTTAGACAATTGGATGAATGGTGGTGTCATTTACTTGAGAATGTGGTGCACAGGTTAAAAACTAAATGCTTAGAGCATGGTGTAGCATAGACTTAGTTTTAATAAAATTAATTAAAATGCTTTGACATTGTCATAGAAAATGTGAACTCTAAAAAAGTATCTAATGGAAATGCTAGAAGCATAGAGCAAAATAGCAGAAATGAATAATACCTTCTGCCTGCTTATTAGTAGATTTGACACAACTATAGTGAATATATGAACTTGAAGGAAGATAAGCTTAGAAATTACCCAAATGTAATGGAAAACAAAAAGAGAGTGGAAATTAAAAGAAATCAAAGAATAGAAAGAATATCCAAGGCTTGTACAACAATTTTAAGCACTCTAATCTATATGGTAATTTAAATTCAAGTAGGAGAAGTGAGAAAAAGAATAAGGCATTAAAATATTTTAATAGTTAATATGGACCTAGAATTTGGTCCAACATTAAAACTAGAGAGTAAAACAATGATCCAAAATAGACAACACAAAGCAGGATAAATTCCAAAACAAAACAAAACAACCCTGAGAAAAAACGTATTGCAGGCATCATACATTCTGTTTTCAAACTATATTTACAAAGCTACAGTAATCATAACAAGATGGTGCTGGCATAAAAATAGACATACAGACATATGAAGAGCCCAGAAGTAAACCCCCATGTACATGGTCAAGTAATAGCCGAGAACATCCATTGTAGAAAGTATTGTCTTTTCAATAGATGATACTGGGAAAACTGGATAACCATATGCAGAAAATCGAATTGGACCTCTTATTCCACTCACAAAAATTAACTCTAAATGGGTTAAAAACTTAATGGAAGACCTTAAAGCACAAGAATCAAAGACAAAAATTAACAAGTGAGATTACATCAAGTTAAAAAGCTTCTGCACAGCAAAAGAAAACAATTAACAAAATGAAAGGCAACCTTTGGAATGGAAGAAAACATTTGAAAAACATCTATCTGATAAGGGAGTAACATAAAAAATGTATAGGGAATTCATATAACTTAGCAACAACAACAAAAAGCCCTCCAAAATCTAATTAAAAATGAACAGAGAACCTGAATACACATTTTTTAAGAAGAAGACATACAATGGCCAACAGGTATGAAAAGAGGCTCAACATCACTCATCAACAGGGAAATGCAAATCAAAACTACAACGAGACATCATCTCACACCTGTTAGAATGGACATGATCAAAAAGACAAGAGATAACATGTGTTGGCAAGGATGCGGAGAAAAGGGAACCCTCATGCACTCTTGGTGGGAATTTAAGTAGGTACTATGAGAAAAAGGAAGGAGTTTCTTCAAAAAAATTAAAAATCGAACTAAACATATGATCTAGCAATCCCACTTCTGGGTATATATCGAAAGGAAATAAAATCACTGTCTCAATAAAATACTTGTGTCCCATGTTCCCGCAGCATTATTTACAGTAAACAACATATATAGGAACAATCTAAGTGTTCATTGACAGATGATGAATAAAGAAAATGTGGCATGTATATTTTATATGTTAAACATAGGATGCACATGTATATCATGTGTATGTATGTGAATGTGCAATATACACAATGTGGTATATATCTATCGCATTTTATATGTATAGTAGAATATACAATGAACGATTATTCAGCCATGAGCAAGAAGGAAATACCGCCATTGCGATGTTTGTGACAATCTTGAAAGCATTATGTTGACAGTCAGACAGAAAAAGACAAATACTATATAATATTACTTGCATGTGGAATCTAAAATGAAAGTTGAACTAATAGCAATAGAGTAGAATGACAGTGGAGGGAGAAATGTAAAGATGTTGGTGAAAAGTTACAAACTTCCCGTTAAAAGATCACATTCTGGGGATCTAATATACGGTATGGAGACCATAGTTAACAATACTATATTATTATAGGCTTGAAAATTACTAAAACTGTGAGTCATAAATGTTTTCACCACAAACACACACAAGGGTAATTGTGTGTGGTGATGAGGGTATTAACTAACTCTATTGCTTGAATCATTTCACAATTCATACGCCTATCAAATCATCACATTGTATACTGTGAACTTATACAATGTTACGTATCAGCCATATCTCAATAAAGCTGAGTGGGGGAAAATTTTCTCCATTGAATATATATGTTTCTTTTAAATAAACCATGTTCTAGGTATAATTATAACATTTTAAACTTATCTATTTTTCATTTACCAAAGAAAAAGAAAAATCAGATTTTAATTTTCAAGGAAATATTGTATTAAGTGAAAATAAGTCCTTAGTCACCATCTGATGTCATTTATCTCTGTCATGGTAAAAAGTTGTTTTCCAACACCTTATCAAAAATTATGGAAAAATTAAAAGTTGCAAAAAAATTAAATTGCAGAAGAAATGAAAAGTTGCCATATTTTCTAGTGATTAAAAAACAATCCCATTTTGTTGCATTTTCATCTGTTTTTCTAAGAAATTGAGTTAAATTAATTAAGAAAAATATCTAATTAAATAGTCATCCTCTTTCATAAACATGACTTGAGAGTTATTTCCCTGGCAGCAACAACATGACAACATTAATACAATTTAATAGTTGATGATTGATAGCTCCACTTTCATTCTAATAGTATAAATCTTTCCTTTAAATTTAATTTGCATCAATTTTTCCAGTTTTAATTGTTATAAGGTTGTTTGTGCTCTTGAGTTCCTTTTTTTCTAAATTTGATTTCTCAAAAGTAGTCAATATCATAAACACAATGAATTTATGAAATTGCCAAAAAGATTTTGTTAAGTTTAGAAACAATATTACCATGCTGTGGATAAATTATTTCTTTGAAATAACTATGCTATTACTATAAATGTCTTTACCTTATAACATTTTGCTTGTATATCTAGGTATTAAATAGTCCACCAATGCCTGTGTTGTGCGAATATGTAAAAGCAGCACTAGCCTCTATGCTTAGTGAGTTTTTATCTTGAAACCATTTTATTCAGAGGTTGTTAAGACATTTTAGCTTGGAGAAGATTCTTCCCAGTACTCTCGAGTTGCTCAATACAAATTAATCAACTGTGATTACCTAAATGATAATGACAGTCTAGTAGACATCCTGCTTTGTGGTTGCAAGAGAAATCTGTAATTAATGAGGACAAACTTTTAACAATCATTACAAAGATTAGCAGTATATGCTGAAGTGCAGACAGAGAGACACAAATTTTAAATTTCTCTCTGCCGCAGTCCTGATTCCTCCCTGTGATCTCAGTATATCTTTCCCTTGATGTTCCCAATCAAGCTTTTTGTCAGTCTCCTGTTCTGTTCAACATCTTCTAATTTTCTAAAAGTCTACCTAAGCTCTCTATTATCTATATTGACAACCTGAGATTTCTTTTAGACCTGATTTGAGTCCCTATTAATCCCCATTTGTCTTCATTTGCAATGGGCAGGGACATTTTGAGTCTAAAGTAAATTACTGAGAGATGTTTGCTTGGATATATGATATTCACAATTTATTTGCTTCTGAATTTATAGAAAACAATAGTTTGATTTAAAAATAAAGGTAAGGATAATGTATTCAATTGAAAGATGATATTGATAAATCAACATTTTTTAACATGTGTTATTTCGCTTATAACTGTCAGTGATTCAAAATAAACATTCAGTCCTTCCTTCAAGCTCTCACTTCCTTGAGAGAAAAACAACGTATATCTTTACAGAGACAATAACTGTAATGTTATTAGTTTATACATATAAGTATCAAATTAATATGTGACTTTAAGTGCTACAGAGTTCTAAATAAGGAAGAGGCTACTGTATATTTTTTTCTCTTAAATCATTATTTTTTAAGGATTTTTTTATTTACTTATTTGAGAGAGAGAGCAGAGCAAGCGAGAGAGAACATGAGTGGGGGGGACAGAGGGAGAGGGAGACATAGACTCCCCGCTGAGCATAGAGCCCTACTGGGGCTGAGTTCCAGGACCCTGGGATCATGACCTGAGCTGAAGGAAGATGCTTAACCTACTGAGCCACCCAGGTGTCCTCTTTTGAGTCATTATTAAGTTAAGACATATTTTTGGATGATCAAAACCATTTACAGGGGAATAGAAAGCAATTCCAAATTCTAGGCTTTAAAATCGGTTTTGTATTTCATTTTTTACATGATATTTAAAAACCCTGTCAAGTGGTATGGAAAATTTCTAGAAATTTAAGTAGTGATTAACCAAACAGATCTTTTCTTTTTTTTTTTTTTCTATTATGTTCAGTTAGCCACCATATAGTATATCATTAGTTTCTGATATAGTGTTCAATGATTCAGTAGTTGCATATAACACCCAGGGCTCATCACAACACGTGCCCTCCTTAATACCCATCACCTGGCTACCCCATCCCCCCACTCCCCAGGGCTCATCACAACACGTGCCCTCCTTAATACCCATCACCTGGCTACCCCATCCCCCCACTCCGCTCTCCTCTGAGACTCTCAGTTTGCTTCCTGGAGTCCATAGTCTCTCATGGTTTGTTTCACTCCCTGATTTCCCCCCTTCAGATTTCTCTCTCTTTCCCTATGGTCTCCCTTCCTATTCTTTATGTTCCACATATAAGTGAAACCATATGATAATTGTCTTTCCCTGCTTTTAAAACAAGAATAAAAAGAGACAACATAGGAATTACAATTTCTAATTGCTCTTCCACTCTTAAGTTTGATGCTTGCAAATATGCTTCCAGGAACTATTATCAGTACCAATAATCTTAATTTTTTAAGATTTATTTATTTACTTGGGGGTTAGGGACAGAGGCAAAGGGAGAGAGAGTCAAGCAGACTCAGTGCTGAGTGCAGAGCTGGACATAAGGGCTTGATCTCATGACCGTGAGATCACAGCCCAAGCCGAAACCAAGAGTCAGATGCTTAACTGACTGCTCCACCCAGGCACCCCAATCTTATTTAAGTAATATTGGAAATAGTAAGAAATAAATTTATTATCTTTTATTATTTCCATATTAAAAATAACTTTATACTAATGTAGTGATTTATAACATTAGACTACTGAGCTCAAAACTAAGCTTTACTATGTACTGCCTATGTGACTTTGGGTGAATCACCTAACCTCTCTGTATCACAGTTTTCTCATCTTTATTTTTAATTTTTTTAAAGATTTATTTATTTATTTGAGAGAGAGAGAGACAATGGTGGGCGTGGCGCAGAGGAAGAGGGAGAGAGAATCTCAAGCAGACTCCATGCTCAGTGTGGAGCCTGTCACAGGGCTCAATCTCGTGACCCTGAGATCAAGGCTCTCAGATCATGACCTGAGCCAAAACCAAGAGTCTGATGCTTAATCCCCTCTTTCACCCAGGCGCCCCACAGTTTTCTCGTTTTTAAATGGGGTTAATAATAATCACGGTCTCATAGTGTTCTTGTGATGTTTAATGAGCTAATATATGGAAAGTGTTCAGAAGACTGTAGCTGATCATAAGTGTTCTGTTAGTTATAATAGTAACAGTAATAATAATATAATTTTCATTATCTGTGACATTGACAAACATTTGGGAGTATTCAGCTTGGGTTTAAAAAGTTAAACTAATGACTGATTTTTTTTCTATTAATATTGTTAAAACTTTTTTTTTTTTTTTTTTTTTTTATTATTCATTTGACACAGAGAGAGAGATTACAAGTAGGCAGAGAGGCAGGCAGAGAGAGAGGAGAGAGGAGGAAGCAGGCTCTCTGCCGAGCAGAGAGCCCGATGTGGGCCTCGATCCCAGGACCCTGGGATCATGACCTGAGCCGAAGGCAGCGGCTTTAACCCACTGAGCCACCCAGGCGCCCTGTTAAAACTTTTTCAATGTTAAGTACAAAGTGAGTAATATGGAAAATATATTTATTTAGTAAAATTCTGTATTAATTCACACATTTATTTGGTATTCACTTTTCTCACTAGAAATTATATCATGAAGTTATTTCAGTTTCAATGAAGTATGTAGTGAGCATACTATATTCAGTATTAATTCTTAGTATTGGTCATTTTAAGGTGTTTCCAATTTTACAATGTTCTGAATAATGTTTCATTAAACAACCACTTATATTTTGACATGTGTAAACATTCCCTATTATTTCCTCTTAAAAACTCATAGAGAGGGGCGCCTGAGTGGCTTAGTGGGTTAAGCCTCTGCCTTTGGCTCTGGTCATGATCTCTGACTGAGCCCCGCATCGGGCTCTCTGCTCAGCAGGGAGCCTGCTTCTCCCTCTCTCTCTGCCTGCCTCTCTGCCTACTTGTGATCTCTCTCTCTCTGCCAAATAAATAAATAAAATCTTAAAAAAAAAACTCATAGAGAATTGCTAAAGCACTATTTTATAATTCATATAACTTGTCAAATCTTCTTCCAGAGACCATATATCATCTTTTGTTTTTTTCTTTCCTTCCTTCTCCTCCTTCTTCTCTCTCTGTCAATTGCTTTTTCTTTCTCTTTATCTCTCAAGAAAGAGATTGAGAGTCACTGTATAAAAACTGAATGTTTGCCAGCTTTTTACTAACCGAAATATACTTAATCTAACTAGAATTCAGCATTGCTCTTACTGTCAGTTTTTCTAGAGAGTAACATGTATATGAAAGCTACAGTCCTTATTAGATTGGGCAAGTATTTTAAGAGCAATCATGTGGGAAGTGAAAGTATTAGAATGGACACAATTTAATTTTTTTGGGTAAAGGAAAAATTTTTCCTCACAAGAATCTTCCAGAAGCAATGGAAAGTAAACCAAGAGCTCTTCCATACTAAAGAGGTGCAAAAAAAAAAAAAAAGTAATTCCTCTGGGCAATATATCACACATAGTAGTTTGTGACACAAAAATCAATGAGAGGAAAATGAAGATAAATTCCTTATGGGATTTGAAATACTATGTCAAAATGTATATATAGATTATCACACACAAATTAAAGAATCACCAACTCCCCTATGTCCTTCAGAATATCATAATAAATTTATGATATGACTTGAATTATAGTTCAGATGCTTAAAATATTTTAAAATGACACAGTTTACCTTTAACATGTATAGCAAAAGTATAACTTTTGACACAATGGACAATGATGAGGTCATATATCAAATTGAATATAATGGATAGCCCATTTTATGGACAGTGGAGTACTCAAATACATAGAAAGTGATTCTCCAATTGACAATTTGAGTTGATAAAATGACACTAGAATATAACTTTCCAGGAATTAAGCAGAAAGTGAGGTGAAGTATCATTATCTATAAAACCATACAGATCATGACAGACAGTGTAACAATTCAATAATTGAGGTTTTTCTGTTAAAATACTCTGGAGAACTTCAAGGGGAAAAATTTAAGAGGTAATATCCATAACTCTAATATGTCCATTGTCTTTACCTGAAAATTAAACACAATGCCTAAAATGACATATGCTCACAATTTTAATTGTATTTATTTTGAGTAATATGTTGATATAACATTGGGTATCTTAAATATACCGTGGTATTCAATATATAGCGAAAGTGATAAAAGTCTAGTGAGTAGAAAACGAGCTATGAAAATGTAATGATTAGACAGGAGAACTTGTCAGGATCATAAGTATAAGTGAGAAAACACGTGACAATAAGATCTATCAATAAATTGGTCCCTCCAAGAAAACAA
Source organism: Ailurus styani (assembly GCA_002007465.1). Taxonomy (NCBI): domain Eukaryota; kingdom Metazoa; phylum Chordata; class Mammalia; order Carnivora; family Ailuridae; genus Ailurus; species Ailurus styani. The sequence goes on along the minus strand of LNAC01000089.1, from coordinate 2,912,564 downwards.
AGCTTTAATGGGAGAGAGTACTTTCATTTATATTCATTTCCAACATCAAAACCACAGGGATCTTTTGGGACAATGTTTTTGCAAGGAATTTGCAGTTTCTTTATATCTGAACTGGAGAGTAATAGTGTGTGTGTGTGTGTGTGTGTGTGTGTATTTTAATATAAATTCCTCCAAAAAAGAGTGCTACTAAGTCTGAAGACAAAGCTCTGTCAAGGAAAGCAAAATTATTAACAGAAAGTGGGACAAAGGAGAAAAAAAGAAAAAAGAAAGAAAGCCATATGTAAATATTTCAAAAGAGCTTTATTAGGAAATATAAAGAAACTCAGAGGTATAAGAATTATGGAATAATTTTCAAAGTCCCATTAAAGACACAAGAACATGCACTTACTACATTGAGTCAGCTTAATCTTTTAATGAAACTAATATGTAAGAGTGCTAACTGAAGGCAGGCCACAGGGACTGAAGGAAATTATATGGTCTTATAGTAAATAATGAATTAGATACATGTGATATTTTTTAAACTCTGAGATTTATAGATTATATGAAACATAGCTAGTTATTTAAAATTAACAGAAGAATTTATTCATGTAAAAATACTTAAATGATTTGGGCTTTCAATGTTATATAATTTGTTACTTGAAAAAGAAAAACCCTACATTAGATTTTTAGGGAGGCTTTGAGTTAAATAACCATTGACAAATGAGTTGGTTTTTTTCTAAGATGTTCTAAAAAGCTCTGGGGGAAAAATAATGTAAAATATATATAGGTATGAGATAAATATTTTGTATTAGTCACCAATCTAAGAAACATCACCTCATGTTAGCAAACTTTTCACTTTAAAGCCCACAAATATGGGGGTACCTGGGTGGCTCAGTAGGTTGAGCATCCGACCCTTGATTTTGGTTCAGGTCATGATCTCGGGGTTGTGAGATTGAACCCCACGTGGGGCTCCAGGATGAGCATGGAGACTGCTTAAGATTCTCTCTCTGCCTCTGCCCCTCCCCCCACCTCTCTAAAAATTTAAAAATTAAAACATTTTTTAGAATCTGAATAATAAGCCTAAATGTCTGGTGGTTGCACCGAGGAGCCTCTTTCCTTGGCCAAATAAAGGAAAATGAAAACACCATAGGATACTGATGAAATGAGTTTGCTTCTGTAATGTTGGAGCATTCCCAACATGCAGTAAACACATACTAAGTGTTTGTTTTTATAATTAATATTTTGTTATTATAATATTGATATTTTAGAAAAAATCTGTCTACAGCATGGATTCCTTGAGTTGTCTATAGTGTTCGTTAACTTAATAATTCTAGTAATTTGGTGAGTGAATCAAATTCAATCGATCTCTTTACTACAAGTGTCCTTAGAATACATACAATGTTTACTTGAATCCAGGTGGATGCTATTTATTATTACATCTGAAATTCTGTTGATATATAACAACCTACACTCCACATTGTACAGTTAGAGTGTATTCTTAACTATCCAAGAGCTGGTTATTAATCTCTGCAACATTTGTTAAAATATTACAAATGAATATTAGCTAAGGACTCTGTATTCCTTAATATTGCAAAGGTAAAGAATTTAAGTTATAACCCTGATGTGATCACTTTAATTCTCAACCATTGTAAACTAGTGGCTATATATGCTGTGTTATTTTTAACTTAAAAGGAAATGATTTATAATAGCTCTTTCAGGTAGTGGAAACTCAGTTTACCTAAAAACTAACCCAAACTTGAATTGAATTGTTCTTTAAATAAACCAGTGGATGACCTAGATATAGTTCCTTTCCTTAAGCAGGTGCCTGGTAAGAGATTCTGGGTAGATATCTCACTATCACTGTTCACATTGGAGTAAATCACTTAGAAGGGTGTATTTGGACCATCAAAAACTATGTGATCAGCCCAGGAATCTAATTTTCTGACTTGATTTATTTGTCTATAAACCCTTTAATTAGGACAAATTTTTAAAATCAACTTCCATAGAATGTTAAGGAAACCATTGTCTCATTATAAAACATTAATTACTTCTATAAAAATATACTATATTGCATAATGTGAATATTGAATTGAATGTGAATATAACAGAGATATATACACAGTTCATTTGTTGTATCTTTAGTTTTTAGCCAGTCTTTTATCTTTATAATACAATATCATGTGAAATACACCTGGATATTTTTTGAAGCAAGGAATAAGCAAATTAACAGTGATATTTTGAAAAAGATCAATTCACAGTCTGACTGATTCTCATCAATACCTGTCTGCATTTTAAAATTATTTTAAAAACAATATACTATGTTGTTGTCTGTATCAATAACTAAGCATTCCACTGAGCTTCGGCTAAGTCTTTGTTTCTAAATGGCCAAAATTGAATTAGGAAAATGCAAATGATTTTGCTTTGGTTGTGTCTGCAAGTGTTTGTGATAGTGCAGGTATTAAATAGAACATGGCGGGGTTCTTACAATATGTGAACTTTTTTTCATTTCCTAATCATTTCTTATGATTCTCTTTTGAGTAGTTTTGCAAACATATGTATACTTATAATATCAAGGTTTAGAAGAAGAAATAAAATTACTGTATTACATTATATAAGGAAAATTTGTATTCTTTTCATTCTTCAAGCAAGAACATCTAGTGCTCATAACATAATAGGTATTAAATTGTGTGATAAATCTATAAGTAAAAGAATGAATCAAAGAAACATAGGATTTTTTTCCTATTTATTTGAACCAACTAGTGCTGTGTCCTTCTTAGTCACTTACATTTCTGATTATATCCAGTTTACGTGTACATCTTTGATACGTACTAAACACCATCAGTCCTTTTTTAAACATTAGGTGGTCAGCATGTGAGTTGTGCTGGGCTTAAAAATTATGAGATTGCTTAAAAATGAAATCATATTGCATTCTGACTTTCCCCACAAGGAGTATGGACACATCACACAACTATACGTCAAGCCACGATAGTGTGTCACCAAAACCACTTATTTTTTAAAAAGACATTCAGGGTTTTCACAAAAACCGAAGGCTTTCAAAGGCAATGGAAATTATAGACTTTTAACATTTTTTTTTGTTTTGTTTTAAGGAACAGAGTGTAAGAAGACTTTCATATTTTATTTGTTCTGATCGATCTTTTGGATTAGCAGATAAAGTAATTATATTTCTTCAAGCACCTCTGCATGTTTTCATCTTATAACTACTTTCTGAGGTTAAAAAATATCAACTTCGGTGCATTTTTCATGGCTCCAAGGAGTATTTTATGTTCCTTAACTAGACACTGTAGATCCCATGAGGTACCATTACAAGTAATGGATCAATCATGCATTATAGACTTGCGGCTTAATGGCCTTATTCAACACTGGTCTGCGGAAACATCAGCTCTGGTTTGATACACTTGCGTTGGCCTTTTCCAATTTGAGAATTGCTCTCAGTCTGATAGATTCATGGGCATGGACCAGAGTGGGAAATTGCATACTGCCAAACGGTCTTGCTATTTCTCCTTTGACAGCCACCCCCAATTTTTACTTTAATACTTCACTAACTTTTCTCCAACCTCACAACACGTTTCCATTTGACAGATGGCTCTGCCACTCACACCACATGGAAAGAAAAAAACTATACAAATGCCATGGGCTGTTTCTTGGTCTCCATTGAGATATCAGATGGGTTTACATGGTGGCCCTGAAACACTATGAGGCCAGATGAATTCTAAGGTTGAGCCTGGAGGTGAGGGCACAGGGAAGTGCTCTCCTCTGAACCCATAGCTTTGGCATCCAATCCACCTGTGTTCTCCAGACTGGCTGGACAACTGAGATGTGTAGTTTGTGAGGTGTAGATTTTCTCCTAATGGCACTTAATCCTTGATTCCCATCACATCTGCCACTTCCTTTGTCTATGGTTGGACCTTGCTTGAGGGGGATGTTATCAAATAGTTACCAAAATAGTAATTACCAAATACTTATCAAATCCCTTTAGAAAATGCTGCAGAGGGGGTGCCTGGGTTGTTCAGTTGTTAAGCACCTGCCTTAGGCTTAGGTCATGATTCCAGGGTCCCTGCTCGGTGGGAAGCCTGCTTCTCCCTCTCCCACTCCCCCTGCTTGTGTTCCCTCTCTCACTGTGTCTCTGTCAAATAAATAAATAAAATCTTTAAAATAATTGCCAGAAGGTAAGAGTTTCTGGATAAATAAACACACACATTTCAGACAGGAAAATCTTAAATTCTCTTGATGATCCTCAAATACATATATTATTACATGGAGTGGAATAAATCAACCCTAGAAATGGATCACTGCACAGACGTGCCTCCTTTTGTTTTTACTTTTTCTGTATTGCTTTCTTGCTCATACTTGAAAATAGGAAACGTCTTACATGTGAGACTTTTTTTCAATAGCCTGACAGACTATTGAAAAAGCATCGGGTGGCCGTTTTGTGGCCACGTCTTAGAGAATCCTCTTATGATTGAGTGTATATGTGAATGGGGCAAAAAAATCTTAAAGATTTCAAGTTGAAAAAAATATATAAAGAATGCGAAGAAAGTTTTTAAAACAGACTCTGGTGGACCTGAAAAATCTGTGTCTTTTGTCTACTTTTGCATATCTTTTCAGAAAACAGATAACTCATCTGGAGTTGTTTATTTGTAATTTAAAAAGAATAAAAGCAGGCCATTTTAATTCCCATTTTTAAAGGCTCATTTGTGTCTTACTTGGAAAGCCTATTCCACATCACGTCAAATAAAAAGCACCCTCATCCCGCATTTGATTTTAGTGCCAGTATCATTTTCTTTCAAGTACCAAGTAATTACATTGGATTTTTAAACGTTCTTGCTCCCTAGGGAATCACGGTGAGCATGCTTAAGGGAGAAAATGGCTGGGATCAAACCACGGAGTCCTCAGTAGAGTGGGAACATTGTGGGAAGGTGTTCCTTCATCATCTTACAGATTCTGTTTGAGATCCAAAATGGCATTTGTATATCTCAGTGGAGCAAGTGATCGTGAGGTTCTGGGCATGAGAAAAGTCTTTAGACAACTGTTTCTACATCAGTGTATCACTGGTTGTAATAAAGACCAGGTTCCAAGTGCAGCACAGGGCATAGACTGATGTTTTCCACATCAGGAAATCAGAAGTTTGTGTGAGCTCTGATGATCGTATATTTTTATCCTGGATCTATCCACAGTGCACCTGGTGATGCACATTCTCCCATAACATTGTATCTATTTCCATGGTATGTGATTTTAGGTATATTTCTTCCTCATTTTAGAATTTGTACTTTTGAAATAACATCTGGTTGAAAGTATTATGGGACGTGTGAATTAATCCATATCAACTCCACAATTAGATTTAGAATATTTACACATTGACTCTATTTTATCTGATTTACTTGTAATTTTATGTAATATATATACCTGCTAATAATATATATAAACTGCTAAGGATATTTTGCCTCTATCTCTCTACCCACTTCTCTATTATTTCCCTAAAATGAGTTTATTGGAGGACAATAATGTAACACAGATTTTCAAGTATTCATTTCAAGATATATGCAGAATAATAGATGATAGTGTTCATTCTTGTTTAATTAAAAGTTTCAATGATAACGTCTTAAACTACTAATATTTCTTGCTTTTTGTAATTCTACACTCTCTTAGTTCTCATTGAGTTTCTTTTTTCTCCTCACCATTCTATTCTATTCCAATTTTCTCTTCCTGACCCAAAATATATTATAGAAAAAGTTTAGTTCTGAACCCAGGTCCTACTCTTTGTATCCTGTAATTCAAAAACCTCATTCACTCTGATGGCTTTGTCTTACTGCTTCACATTTATATGTCTACATCTGGCCTCTCTCCTGAGTTCCATTAGCTCGGCCTGCCGGTGGAATGTCTTCATTTGCATGCCCTTCTGTCATTTTGAATCCATCTTTGTCCCCAAAGCTGCTATTCCTCTGGACTTTTCAATTTTCCGTTTTGAAGTGATTATTTTCCCGTATCTCCAGTTTAAATTTTTGTGGCCATTCTTGACTCCTTCCACTTCTTATTTTTACTTTCATATTTCTACTTATGGAGTCCTTTCATCCTCTCTGAGGTTAGTCCAACCGCGGGCCCTCAACACCTTGCACCTGCATCTTTCATTATCCTTCTAAAGGCTCCTTGCCCCTTTCTTTACCCCTGCAAAGAAATTCCATGAAACATACTACTGGCAGATGCTTTTGTGCATTTAAATTTCTAAGCCCCCACTACCAAAACCTTCAAGAAAGATTTAGTCAATGCTTGATGTCTTCTGTGCTTGGTGTCGGTTAAGAACTTGTATTTTCAGACCTCTGCCAATTATCCAGTTCCTCGGGAATTCTTGGCACTCCTTCATTCATCTGAAGTTGATAACAATCCTCTAGAAGAGGTTAACTAAATGACCATTTTTACATTTTTTTCTTCCTGTGTAGTCATGTGAAATTTCAAAACTTGCCAATCTTTAAGCAAAATAGATGATAGATAGATAGATGATAGATGATAGATAGATAGATAGATAGATAGATAGATGATAGATAGATAGATAGATAGATAGATAGATGATAGATAGATAGAAAGAAAGAAAGAAAGAAAGAAAGAAAGAAAGAAAGAAAGAAAGAAAGAAAGAAATACTTACTGCATTTTGGCATGTCATTAAATGCGCCAACATTTTATTAAGATTTTCCTCATACCTCGCAGGTGTTTCCACAATAAACTTTCCTGATACTTTCTCCTTCATGCTAGCATTTAAACCTGATCTGTACTCACTGAAGGGATCAGTGGGATAGATGTAATCTTTGCAATTCATGATTATTTTCTTTTTTAAAACAAATATTCATGCATAGTACAATGATATGCTTGGAGAATAAAAAAAGTAGTGAATACAGAACTGGTTCTTTCTCTATGTTCTTCAAACTCTCTTTGCTTGGCATTGTATATATATATATATATATATATATTTTTTTTTTAAGATTTTATTTATTTATTTTGACAGAGATTACAAGTAGGCAGACAGGCAGGCAGAGAGAGAGGAGGAAGGAGGCTCCCTGCTGAGCAGAGAGCCCGATGCGGTGCGGGCCTCGATCCCGGGACCCTGAGATCATGACCTGAGCCGAAGACAGAGGCTTTAACCCACTGAGCCACCCAGGCGCCCTGTATATTATTTTTTAAAGATTTTATTTATTTATTTGACAGAGAGAGAGAGATCACAAGTAGGCAGAGAGGCAGGCAGACAGAGAGGAGGAAGCAGGCTCCCTGCTGAGCAGAGAGCCTGATGTGGGGCTCGATCCCAGGACCTTGAGATCATGACCAGAGCTCAAGGCAGAGGCTTAATCCACTGAGCCACCCAGGCACCCCAGCATAGTATATTTTTTATCCCGCCATAAGACCTTTCTTATTCTCTTCACAATAAAATTTCTTTCATTCCATCTATTCCTTAACTCATTAAAATCTGAAATTGAGCCCCTCCAGTTTGCTGAATTTATTTACTCGTATGTTATTGGTAACCATTACATCTGATGTCATGCTCTAATATTAACATTGATTAATATTCATGGTCAAAGTATTTTCACATATATTACTCATTTTACTCTGAATATAATACTGAATAGAAATGATAAAATACATATGGAGAAAATGAGCAATTAGGTTTCTCTTTTCTCTCGTGTTCTTAATGTTCTTATCCTTGTTTTTCTATGTGTGTACAGTTGTGTATATATGTAATGATCTATGTTTTCTATGTGTACATTTGTATATGTATGTAATGATCTACCAATTGCTATAAAATTTTGCTATATTGCTATAAAAATTGCTGTAAAAATTTGAGTCTCACAGTGATGATTATTTTCCAACAGCTTGAACAGTAAGCTTTATTCCTTTTATTCAGAAAAAAGGCATAATAACTACAAAAGGATTTTCATTCTTAAGACAAGCTGTTTTTCGTTGTTGTTTTTCTTGGTAATTCAGAAAAAGTTTAATCTCAGCATCTTGAACGTGAGATATGAGAATTCAATTTACTCATATTGTTTTTAAAGTACACATGTAAAATTCATGCTGAGCTAAGAGATGAAAATTAAATATACTGTGGATTAGCTAACAATAATAACCTTAGTTAAAGAAAGAATGCATGATTTTCTGTCCAATTGAAATTAAACAACTCAAAACTCACTTCTCATTTAAACGCTGATTCTGTGTTGTCAAAGAAAGATCATAATTCTGTGAAGACTTGATGTCACAAATATTTGAAAACTCTAGAGGCAATTTATAAGATCTGCGACAAATTTATAAAAAATAGAGTATTTTTTTTAAAACTTCAATAGACATAAACATATTTTTTCTGTAATATTCTCTGTCACTTTGGAGTCATTGGCTTTAAAATAACAGATATTTTTCAAGGAGCAACTTCCATCCAAATAGGTAGTGGTTTGTAGCTCTCACTTGCGGGGATATGTGTGTGGGATTGAGCCCCATGTCAGGTTCCCTGCTCGGCAGGCAGTCTGCTTCTTCCTCTCCCTCTGTGTGTTCTTTCTCTCTCACTCTCAAATAAATAAATTAAATATTTAAAAAAATAGAAATAGCAAATATTAATTTTACATCCAAAAGAGTCTCATATTTTATGACATGTATTCCTTGTATATATATCCCTATATATAAATAATTTTATATATTTTTATGTACCAATAAAATTAACTGTAAAGTAAGATGATATTAGCAGGGGTGAGCTTGAAGTTACTGTTTTTGTTTAACATTTGGATTTTTTTCCTATTTTTTTTTTAAGATTTTATTTATTTGAGAGAGAGGGAAAGAGAGAGAGTGCAAAGCAGGGGTGAGAGGGAAAAGCAGATGCCCCACTGAGCAGGGAGACAGATGTGATGCTGGGCTCTGCTGGATTCCAGGTACCTGAGATCATGACCTGAGCCAAAGGCAGACACTTAACTGACTGAACCACCCAGGAGCCCCTCGATTTTTTTTTCTTAAAAAAACTCAGAAAATAAGAATTCAACCTTTCTGCATATTCTCACTCAAAGTATCATATAGGTGGGATTCAATTCTGTTAAACTATCTCTGAGTAACATAGTGACATACGGCTAGCTATTTCATAGTCTAAACTTCATACAAAGTTATAGTCATTGTAGAGAATTTAAGCATATATTAGATAAAGACATCTCCTCTCATTTGCTATAATTGGTTTTATTTGATATCATGAGAGCAAAGAGAAATCATTCATGATTGACAGAAATGGGAAAATACAGCATTGACTTGAAACATCAGAAACAGGGACTACAGTAAATGTGGCAGAGGAGAAACTAAAAGAGAGGAAAATTCTCTGCGATTTTATTTATAAGATACAAAAAAATAATAAAACATGTGGAACTCCAATACAATAATGTAGTATAGAAATATAAAGAAAATGGCAATATAAACTTAGGGTGAAAAAAGTCTATAAGACATGGAAGTTTTTTTTTCAAATACATGAAAAAAAAATTTCTAACTAAAGATTTCTTTGTTGCCACTAAATTAATAAAGATATAGTTATAATTTATGAACACATCTTCACATGAATCAAGTTTAACAAAAGAAAATGGATATATAGACACATATTTCCAGAAAATATTTATTAAGACTTAACTGAATATATAGGCTAATTTCACTGTTAAACATTAATTTAGAAAATACGCAAAGTATGTGAATAATTTAGAAATTATTGAAAATATGTGAAAGTTATTGGTATTGTATGATTTTAATGAAGAGCTATAGAATGTCTGCTTCTTTCTCCCAAATACAATTTAAAAGCTTGATAAAATCGGGGGAAAAAAACATTTGAAAGCATCAAGAAGCAAAGATCAATAAATTTCAAAATGTCAGAAAGAAAAGAAGCAAACAATGGTTGTACCCACATCAGCCTTCTGTTTTCCCCCTTGAGGTATTTGCCAATTCATTGTTGGCAATTGTAAAGGTCTGAGGAGACAAAGGTTAAGAGTTTGAAGCTGCCAAGTAGCTGGGAAGGGCTGAGACATCTAAGGAAAGACAATCTCAGGGATGTTGCCCACTACCTTTTGGGATGATCTACTGTCAATTTATGGAAGGTCTGTGCATATAATATTAAAATGTTCCTGTCAAGTTCCCTCTACTCCCCAGCCTTTTAAAGGATACTTACAGGGGCGCCTGGGTGGCTCAGTCAGCTAAGCGTCTGCCTTCAGCTTTGCTCATGATCCTGGCGTCCTAAGATGGAGCCCCACATCAGGCTCCCTGCTCGGTGGGAAGCCTGCTTCTCTGCCTGCTTCTCTGCCTGCTTCCCCTATGCTTGTGCTCTCTCTGTCAAATATATTTTAAAAATATATTTAAAAAATTAAAAAATAGAGGGATACTTATGTTGCAACATCTGCGCCTTCTAGACATAGAGGTACTGGTGACATATGATAAAGTACAGTTATAAAACCTTGTAAATGCCCCTAACAACAAGATGGCATGGAAAAGAAATGTTTCTGGGGATAACTTTTAGAAGTGGAACTGTTGGACCACTTCTGGAAGTGAACCAGAAGCTACACATTGAATATGCCCATCAGTTAAAGAGAAGAGATGGAGAGAAAGCATGAGGAGAAAGAGAAGATGCTTTGCCAGATGGCAATATTTAGAAGATATTTCATATTACAGCCATTTTTTTGTGTGTGTAATTTCTTTCTTGCTTCTGTATATATTGAAATGTTGTGTCCTAAATGTCCCAAACATTTTAAAGTAGAAGTAATAAAATGACCTCTTTATAAATCTCTCTGTCTCTCTTTTTTAGTTTAGTTTATGAGGAAGGATTGATTCCAGGGAGTACTTTTGTTAATCCTCCTCTTGGAGCTGGACTCATTTTTATACTGAGTTGCTGAGATGGTAAAGGAGGAAGAGGAGAAGGACTGTAATGCAAGGCTTTCTATGAGCGTTTTTAAAATAAAGTCCTTATATTTACCATGGACAAAGTTCATTCTTCATTTTGCAACATCTAAACTTTCTTTCTTTCTTTTTTTTTTTTAAAGATTTTATTTATTTATTTGACACAGAGAGAGAGATCACAAGTAGGCAGAGAGGCAGGCAGAGAGGCAGGCAGAGAGAGAGGGGGAAGCAGGCTCTCCGCCGAGCAGAGAGCCCGATATGGGCCTCGATCCCAGGACCCTGAGATCATGACCTGAGCCGAAGGCAGAGGCTTTAACCCACTGAGCCACCCAGGCGCCCTGCAACATCTAAACTTTCTAAGTATGTTAAGAACATGTAATAAATGTACAGCTAGTAAATAAACCAACTTGTAAATATCCTTTTTTTGTTATAAGTAATAGACAAAAAGCTATCTTGGACATGGCATTTTGAACTACCTCTGAGTAGTAGACATCAAGACTTGTTCATTGGGTTGGTGGAAGAGGGACAGAAAGAAGTGCAAGAGAAGCGATGCACGCAGAGGTGTTCTTACTTACTTTTTGATTTTAATTCTTGCATGTGGCTTTACTATATAAATACATTGTTCAATAATTCAACTGAAACATACTTTTGCTAATATTTTAATTACGTATATTTTATGATGAATTCTCTTGGAAGCATTATACGTACTGTAGTTCTTTATGTGTCGTTTTAAATTGGACATTATTATATACAGTATTTTATTATAACTCTACCAATAGTTTTGTCCAGAGACCAGTTGCCTTTCTGTGAAATTTTTTCCTATGAGAGGCAGAGTTACATTTTTCCCTGATTGTATCGATGAAGTATAATCCTAGTTATCAAAATGCACATGGCTTTCAGGTTTAAATAGGTAAATATTTTTGATGTGTGGAAAAGGAATGATATACTGTATCATTTCAACTGCATAAAAATGAATAATCAGTTATGTGTCAATACACACAAGAACTTAGCCAGATACTTCAACACTTAAACTATAAACTGCTTATGATAACAGATTAATTTTTTCTTATTTTCCCTGAAATGAGCATATTAACTTTTTTAAAGTTTGACATAATGTTATAAAAAATAAAAAGTTTACCAATATTCTTTAACATTCCTTATTTATATGCACCCAATAATGTAGCCTTGAAATACACAAAGAAGAAACCTGAAGAATAAAAGGAGAAATAGACAAATCCCTAAATGTCACTGGAAACACCTTTCTTTTTTTTTATTTTATTAACATATAATGTATTATTTGCTTCAGGGGTACAGGTCTATGAATCATCAGTCTTAGACAACACTCACCATAGCACATACCCTCCCCAGTGTCTGTAACCCAGCCACCCTATCCCTCCTTCCCACCCCCAACAACTCCTTCCCACCCCCAACAACTCTCAGTTTGTTTCCTGAGATTAACGAGTCTCTTATGGTTTGTCTCCCTCCCTGGTCCCATCTTATTTCATTTATTCCCTCCCTTCCCCCCACGACCCCCCACCCTGCCTCTCAAATTCCTCATATCAGAGAGATCATATGATAATTGTCTTTCTCTGATTGACTTATTTCAGTCAGCATAATACCCTCTAGTCCCATCCACGTTGTTGCAAATAGCAAGATTTGGGGGTTTTTGATGGTTGCATAGTATTCCATCTTCTTGGAAGAAGTACCACATCTTCTTTATCCATTCATCTGCTGATGGACATCTAGGTTCTTTCCATAGTTTGGCTATTGTGGACATTGCTGCTATAAACATCCAGGTGCACATGCCCTCTTGGATCACTACCTTTGTATCTTTAGGGTAAATACCCAGTAGTGCGATTGCTGGGTCATAGGGTATCTCTATTTTCAACTTTTTGAGGAACCTCCATACTGTTTTCCAGAGTGGAAACACCTTTCTGAGCAAATGAGAGACAGTAGACAAATATAGCCAATAGCAATTGAGACTGCATAAAGATCAGCCTTACCAATGCGTGTGGACATCACTCAATCTATTGAGGGTCTAAATAGAACAAAACGACAGAGGAAGGACAAATTTTCTCTCTCTACTAAAGCTGTGATATCCATCTTCTGTCCTCAGACATTAGCACTCCTGGTCCTTGGGTCTTCCAGCTTAGATTGGTTCTTCAACTGCAGACAGTAAATTGTGAGACTTCTCAGCCTCCATAATCATACAAGAAAATCCCTGATAATAAATCTCTCTTATACCTGTTTTTCTGGAGAACCCTAAGTAATACACATCCTATTATCAGATGAGTTTTGCTTTCACACTCAGCTTAGACCCTCCTTAGTCATGAAAGTTATTATTATTATTTGGCTTGCATCTATCACCTCTATGTCTTATTTCTTAAGTTGTTCAGAAGACCAGTGGGGACCGCTATGTTTACACTGAGCCATAGCATAGGAAGTAGAATTTGTGGACTACATGACCATATAGAGAATCTCTTCACAGGGCCAGCATGCATATGTCTTGGTCTGTGATGTATAGTCAAGGGTTTAAACTGGCGGTTTGTAAAGAATTATGCTCAGTCAGGTAGGTCCTTACTTTACTAAAGTTGCTTTTGTTACTTTTTTTTTTTTATGTTGCCCTGGTACTATTCAAACCTTGTAAAAGTTCTTCAGCCTTATAAGGGTACACAGTATTTAGACTTTGGCTAGAGGAGGGCAGCTTGTGGCAGTTTGATCTGCAAGAGGCTTTCCATAAAGGCAGTGCTACTGACCTCAGTCATTAGGATTTGTATGCATCCATCTAATCCCTTCCCTTATCTCTGGAACACATCCCCCCTACACTTCTAGGTAGTAGAGGAAAGAAATGAGAGAGTAAATAATTACATATCAGACAGTCAAGGTAACATAAAAATAATGGGTTTGGGGTTGAAGGTCAAGAAGAAGAGAATGATGTGTCTACCCAAATGATGTATATCATATTGTTTTGATTACTTCAACTTTGTAGTATATCTTGAAATCTGGAATTGTGATATCTCCAGCTCTGATCTTCCTCACTACTGCTTTGGCTCTTTGGAGTCTTCTGTGGTCCCACATAAATTTTAGTATTCTTTGTTCTAGTCTTGTGAAAAATGCTATTATTATTTTTATAGACATTGCATTGGCTTTGCAGATTACCTTAGGTAGTATGGACATTTTGACAATATTTTTCCAATCCATGAGCACAGAAAATCTTCCCATTTGTTCGTATCTTCTTCAACTTCTTTCATCAGTGTTTTATAGTTTTCAGAGTGCAAGGTCTTTCACTTCTTTGGTTAAGTTTATTCCTAGGTACTGTATCCATTTTGGTGCAATTGTAAATTGTGGGGTTTTTTTAAATTTAATTTCTCTTTCTGTGACTTCATTGTTAGTATACATATATGCTACCGATTTCTGGGTATTTTATATCATTCTACTTTATTGAATTTGTTTATTACTTCTAGGTTTTGTGTGTGTGTGTCTGTGTGTAATCTTCAAGATTTTCTATGGGTAGTTACATGCTATCTGCAAACGGTGAGAATCTTCTCCAGTATGAATGGCTCTTATTTCTTTTGCTTCTCTCTAACAAGGGTGAAGGGGAGGCGGAGATACAGGCCTCCAGTTATGGAATGAGTAAGTCACGGGAATAAAAAGCAGAGCATAAGGAATATAGTCACAGATATTTTAATAACTATGCAATGGGACAGATGGTAGCTATCCTTGTGGTGAACATAGCAAAATGTATAAATTTATCAAATCATGAAGTTTTAAACCTGAAACTAATGTAACATGGTGTGTCAACTATACTCTATAATTTTTTTAAAAAAAGAAGACGATGAATAGAAAGAGAAGCAGAAAAATAAAGGATGAAAAATGAAATACCTAATAGTGAATATCTTGTGAGTATCAGCTAATATCCTTGCTCTCAGGCTGCTATGCTAACCTTCAAATGACTTCAGAGGAAAATGTAAACCAGATCATTTCTTTGCAAATGTAGCAGTATGAAATAGGGATATAAGCAGAATTATGACACATCTACCTGTGCGGTAAACATGGGGTTTATATTTTTCAAATGTACTTTTCTTGGAAACAAGCTGGAATCAAGGTTTTATATTGCTTGTGATGTAGACTTTTCATCTTCTACAAATCTATCATGATCATTATTATGAAAACATATTTTCACTGTCTTATATTATACCATTCTTTTTAAGACTTTATTTATTTATTTGTCAGAGAGAAAGCGAGAGCACAAGCAGGCAGAGTGGCAGGCAGAGGCAGCGGGAGAAGCAGGCTCCCCACTGAGCAAGGAGCCCGAGGCAGGGCTCCATCCCAGGACCCTGGGATCATGACCTCAGCAGAAGGCAGTCTCTTAACCAACTGAGCCACCCAGGCGCCCCATATTGTACTATTCTTAACATGTTACTCTTGATGATTCCTTTTCAATCCTTTTTTCTCCCCTCAACATTAGTTGGACTTAAAATTAGAAATAGTGAGAAATCAGTAACTTCCGCAAAATATGATTTTATTTTTGTAGTAATGAATGCGAGTTAATTTGACCTGGTGGAGAAACTTTGAGGCAGGTGTAGTTTGCAGTTAAATATCTTACCAATGTTTTAAATTTGGACTTTTATTTCATTCCTGGGGTGTTTGTGGAAATAAGAAACTGTATATTTGGATAGTAACTTTAAAACCTTAAATTATATTTTTAAATGTATAACTCAATCAGAATCTTGAGTATTCTTTTTCTACTCTTTATAAGGATTACCATTTGATTGAAGTTGCTCTAAGTATTGAAATATACATTGTGACAAAATTAAACCAATAGACAAAAAAAGTGCAGGTGGAGGTTTTTTCTTTTTCTTTTTTTTAAGATTATATTTATTTATTTGACACAGAGAGAGAGAGATCACAAGCAGGCAGAGAGGCAGGCAGAGAGAGAGGAGGAAGCAGGCTCCCCAGTGAGCAGAGAGCCCGATGCGGGACTCGATCCCAGGACCCTGATTCATGACCTGAGCCGAAGGCAGAGGCTTTAACCCACGGAGCCACCCAGGTGTCCCAGGTGGAGGTTTTTCAATTTGACTTTGTTTTCATGATTGTCTCCTTGTATCTTATGACAATGCACTGTAGGTTTTCCAGTGGAGAATTGATGTGAAAGGTCAAATTGGGAGTTGTGCTAATGGTATTGCTTCTGTGAGAGTGAAACTCATATATATATTGTGTGTGTGTGTGTGTGTGTGTGTGAGTATAATATATGTATGTATATTGCAGTCTTTGCATTTATAACCCATCCTAGGAAAATGTTTGAGAAGAGTATTTTAGGCGGAAAAGAATCACCAAGTACTATCTTTATCAGAAGCCTGAGAACCACTAGTAAGTGATTAAATCAAAGCATTGAGAAGCCTTGAACAAATCAATGAAACTTATCAGATATATGTATGTGACAGCTACTTGTAATTGTTTTGATAAGAGCACGTCTTAAATCTCTGAGATGATCATGCTGATGATAATGACAATTACTATATAACATTTAATAGGTTCCAGTCACTGTTATAATCAGTTAACAGTTTTAATCTTTAAAAGTCCCCATCTTTTAAAAATAATGAGATGCAGAGAAGCTCAGAAATTTTCGAAAGCTACATGCCCAGGACATTTTGTGTCCAGTTTTGAGTCCAGCTGCTGTTGGTCCAACTTCCCATTTACTTCTCATGTTCTGGTAAATGAGGGTCCATAGTAAGAATGGACTGTCGCTTTTTTCTATGTGAAATTTATCTGTTCTCGTTCAGTGGGTTACTCATTTTTTTTTTCATAGTTTTAACTTTTTCTGGTCCACATATTTTAAGCCATTTATGGAGAAATCATGAGCCAATCTATTTAACAGTAAATCTGTGACTATGTGAATATTTCAGTATGAAACTATACAAGGAAGAACTTAATGGTATTTAGTAGCTATCACATGTGGGTTTAGCAGAAATTCAGGAAAGTGTAGAGGAAATTCTAAATATATGGTAACTATTTACAATAAACCCCGCATATTATACTGTGACATTGGCAGAGCATTAAAAGCATTAAGTTTGCTCCACACAGAAGGTACAGAAGGATATTAGAGACCATAATTAGAGTTGAAGCATAAATAAAAATTCATATTAAATATCAGCTTTTACATGTATTATAAATTCTTCAGGGATATCAAAATCTCACCTTCAAAAATTGAGCAAAACTTGTTGCACCAAGCAAATACCAAATGTCTTCATTCAAAAAGTATAATTTGGGCTGTATGTTCTGCTCTGCTCACTAAGGAACAACATGAGGTACATTATCTGGGCCAAGTAAAGCTCTCAGGTTCTCAGCCATTTGAATCAGTCACACACTAGATGTGGAGTGAATTAAATATTTTTCTGGAATGTGAATGTCTTCCACCTTGTCTTTTTTCAACTGTTTATGATTAATAAGGTTCAGGAACCAATGGTCATGACCTGAATATGACAGTGAACCTAACATAAACAGGACTAGATAGGAGGCTATGACCCAGATAACATCAACATGCTGACATTGCATATTAGTTTATTGCTAAAAAATTCTTTTTCTGACACATCCAGGATATTACGAGATATCACCTGTACTATACAGATGCTCTCCAGGCATACTGAGAAAAAAATGTGTGAATATATACAGGAGATTTTTTTCACCTTATTATTAACCATCTAGAAATTTTGTAAAAATTTTAGGAGCAGCAGTATGGTAAATGGACTGATTAAATTTTTAGTTAAAATAATAATGATAGCATATTTTAAAAAGCAGAAAAGGGCGGAGAAAAAAATTTTAAAAACTACCTCTATGACCCCAGACTAAATATTGCATATTTTGTGTTTGACTGAATGTTTTTAATGAAAAGTTTATAGATTTAATGGAGCATTACTTTCTTCCATTCTCTCTTTCCCTCCAAAGAGGTAATCATAACATTTAAGTGTATACATATCCTCATATATGTATGTTTGCCCTATAATTTCCTCCTGCTCCATTGCAAGTGACATTGACTATCTTTTCTTATGTGTTTACTGCGTATTTGGGTTTTCTTGTCTTTGAGTTAACCTTCCATTTCTCTTTTATTGTGTTGTCTAAATTTACTTATGGGTTCAGAGTACTTTTTCTACAACCTGGATACCAGTCCTTGGTCACTAAGTGTTTGCAAATACAGTTTCTCTAACTTATCTTTTAACCTTATACAATATTGCTTTATAACACACAGTTTTAGAAAGCACACTTTTTATTCAAATCTTTTGTGATTTTCCATTTTTGTGGTTTGGGTTGTTTTTAACTTGTGTTATTATTTGACTGCAACATAATTAGATTATTCACCTTAAAAATTATGTTCTTTGTATTGAGGTCTTTCTTTCCATCTGAAATACATTTTTGTGCATGATGTGTATAGAAATATATAGCTCTTATAATTATATGACCATACAAACACACGCACACACACACACACACACACACACACACACTTTTCCTCAATGGAGAGGACTTGTTTTAGAACCACACACTGACCAGCCCATTTCTTCTCCACTGATTTTCAGTGCCACTGCTGTTGCAAAGCAATATTCATTCAATCACATGTCGATAGAATAGACTGCTAGTTAATTCCAGTTTTCACATATCTCCCTTGGATACAACAAAAGTTAAGTCAGAAACAACAACAAACTTCAGTAGACTGAAATATCTTCATCATCAGGTACAATTTTATATGTGATCTTAAAGAACATATTTTCAAATAGATATGACAAAGGATCAGTTATCAAAGCACACTAAGAAGCCCTTCTAATTGATTAGATTCAAATGACCCAATTTAAAATATTGAAAACTATATTAACATGAAACTGACAATGAGTGAATGTTTGGAAAAATGTTCTAATTCACTAATCAGAGAATTGCAGATGTATCCAAACAAAATATCATTTGTGTGGACAAATTAGGAAAACTCATGCATTTTGACTGGAGTGCAACTTTGTATAGCCATGTTGGAGAGAAATGGAGTGTTTGTAGTGAAACAGACACATGCAAGCTTTATATTCTTGCACTTCCACTTCTTGATAAATACTAAAGAGGAACATGTGCACATGAATACAAGTGGCCTACACACGAAGGGTGAATGCCCAACACTGTTTCCCTAATGAAAAAATAAAAACACCTTAATTGTTCATTTATATCATAAAATAGTTTGCAAGAGTGTTATATAGAGTGGCTTCCTTGCTGTTTTTCCCTCAGAACATTTTGCAGAAAACTCCCAGCCTTGCTTCCCATTTCCTACCTCCCTCCACACCCCCACTGCCACCACCACTTCATTACCTGCGTCTCTTTCTGGGAAATGACCTCAGTGGCCATGACTCCACATTTATGAGATGACTTTCCTTCCTTCCTTCACCTTTTGTGCTTCCCCCTCTCACAACAACTAGGTCAGCGTGGCTGGCTGCATTCTTACATGCAGTATACAGAAAACAGTTCTCAAAGTCTGCTTTGAAGATATGAATCTCTACAAGGGAGCCAAGGTGTGTATTTTATCAGAGATCCAATGTATGTCTTCCACTTTTGCCAGAGAATTGTTTACTGACATCTTTATTTTTTCAAGCATGTGAGTCTGAAAATACATTAACATCTTATTTGCCCTTTAACAGATTTTTGTCTTTATATACAGTTAGTAACAGGGGACTATGTTCCCAATGTGCATCTCTAAATTCAGTTTAATTTATCCATTCATTTTGCAAGGAAATATTTGAAGTGATATCATTGAGGTGTCACCTGTAGATAACAATCTTCCCTGATTTTTCCTGGCCAGAGACAATCCTTCTCCTCAATATGCCTTTATATATTCTGTTTTTTATTCTTGTGTTTCCACTTGTCTATCATCATCATCATCACTCCACCTTTTCTTCTGTACTGTGAGGGTGGGGAGGGCTGGCACAGAAGGCAAAAGATAGTGAGAGATTTTGCCAATGTTCTAGTATTCCCATCCCTTTCCAGTTACATGATATGATTGTCCTTTCTGGCTGTCTCTGTGGCTGGGTTGGAGTGAGTATTCAGTTCTGCCTGATGAGCTGAGAGTGAAAGTGGAATGTGTCACTCATGGGCTGGTGTATTTTGTGCTGATGTGAGACCCTCTAGAAGTCTGTTTACCTCTTCCTCATTTTATAAAGAATGTTACTGGCCAGTCCATCAACCTCGGTCTCAGAGTAAGGTCAACAACATGAGGGACAGCCCTCAAACTGTCCCTGAAGGATATGGTTTCAGTGAGAAATAAACTTTTGTTGTTTTAAGCTCTTTTACTGTTGGTTTAGCATATTAGTGTAATATAACCTTGCCTGTATATTCTGACTGACACATGATGACTATGGCCTGAGTTCACTATCTCTTGCTTTTAAGTTAGAATATACCTCAAAAAAGTCACCCCCCCCTTAGATGTCTTATGAGAAACAATTTCCCAAATTTCTAGATGTTGAGGCAATTTGTGATCAGGTTTTCTCTGCTATTCTTTTGAATCTTGGACTTTAAATTCGTATCAGTTTGGGACAGAATGGGATCCAAGTGACCCACTAAGCACTCTCTGCAACTGAAACAAGTGAAAAAAAAATGACCATCCTGTTACTTTAAGTATCAGACTGGGCTTGGAGATACATATAGGGGAGGAAATAGGGAGAAGGGGTATGTTAGTGTAGCTCTCTGTCTGCCGAGCGTCCGTCTTCGAGTGATGCCTCGTTCCTTTCTTTAATCTTCACACCTCTCTGCTTGAAACATTTTTGTCAATTGTGTCAAACTGCAGTTAGCATTCATTCCCGACTTCTATAAATGATAGCTATGAATAGGAGAGCATTACTTTTTCAAAGGACTGAGTGTCGAGAACTAAGGATAAAAGATCCATAAGAAATGCCCACAATTAAGAAAAACTATTATCAGTACAGTACATTTAGAAGACCAAGGTGCTATGTTTCTAGATTTAAAAAATTTATAATATAAAAGTTGTAGATTCATTAAATTTCTCCGTGTGTGTGTGTGTGTGTGTGTGTGTGTGTGTGTGTGTGTCCCTTTTCCCTCTCCCTCTCCTTCTGTTTCTCTGTTCAGTACACTAACTACCTCGTTAGATTCTCCGATTTGATGCATTGATCCATTGCTATCTAACCAAACCCCAAAGCAGCACAACCAAATCATTTTCACCACTTTTATTATCAAAACCAGTGTAGTCAATATACTGCCTCAGTGTTGACCATTAAGTTAGTTGAAATAATGATCTTACTCTAGATACAGATCTGTGATGCAGCAAATGGAAGAATATGTAGAGAATATGTAGAGAGGGGAGAAAATGTAGACTATGTAGAGAGGGGATAAAAAGTTCTGTTTATAGTGATGCCTGGAAATTCCATGGTTTATGTTTCATTTTTCATCAACCATTAATATTTGAATTGAAATAATTAGTTCTTGTTCATAATTTTTGGGGCTATAGAGAGTGATTTATAGGCAATGATAAAGAACATCAAGCTATTGAATTTAAAAAAAGGAGAAAAGACTTTTCATAATCCATAGCGTATGTTTTTAACTTGAATGACACAAGGCTGAATTCTATTTGTTTCGAATATTGGTAAAAATAATCAAATCATATGGAGTCACTAAATATCTCCTACAGCTCGAATAAAGCTTTCTATTCCTACTTTAAGATGAAGATTTGGTTTATTTTTAAGGTTAGCCCTTCCAATAGGTTTGTTTGCAGTATATACTGAAATAATGGAAGTGATTTTACATATTCATATTAAATGAGTTGAGACCAAGGGATGTAAATTCATTTGCTGCCACTCCATAATGGGAGTAATTACATTTTGGGAACAAACTTTTCCTAAGAATGTTTCCAAAATTAAACGATTTTTCTATATTGAACACGAAAAAACCTTTAATAAATCATAAAGAATTTCATCCATATATAAAAGGATTAGTTTTTATTAATTTTCTATATTGATTCTTTATGAAAATAAACAGATATACTTCATGTATAGGTTGGGGTTTTAAATACTGAGTTTTTTTTAACATAAGAAGTGATTTGATTGGCTTATTGAAACGCAAAGATATCGTAATTTCTTTGGAAATAGCACAAAATGCTTTAAAGGTAACCTGGCTTGGATCCTTTCTGGTGTGATTCCCCTTGATATGTAGTAATCACAGTTTGATATTTCCGTTAACCTTCTCAACAGGATATGACAGGAGTTCAATAGAAATAAAATATCTTTTCCTAGTCCATTTTTTTGTGAGTTAGGAGATGTAATGATCCCCAAAGTTCTTGAGAAAAGCAAATATCTATGATTGAGCAAAAACTATTTTTAAAGCCCTTAAGGCAAAACCAGTACATGTTCACAGTGAAAGCGTGCAGACCCGTCAAACCCGTCAGAGAGTGTTTAATGAACAGCTAAGTAGACTGTGCATCTTGGTCAGAGGACATGCATTCTTTTCTTTTAAGATTATGATATCTTGTGCTATGACTTTGTTTTTTTTCAGAGATCCTTATCATAAAAAATGGAGTCATTGATGGTTTTTCTGCAGTCAGTGTATTATAAAACATATGGACTCCAACAGGAAAAACCAGGGATACCAGAGCCTGAAAATTTTACGATATGTCTAAAAACACACTCCAGAAGTGGGATATAGAAGCATTGTCCAGATGATAAAATCTGTGAATGAAAGGATTCATGTTTTTAAGGATTAAACACCTTCTAGACTTAATAGCAGAAGCTTTGATTTTCCCCAAAATTTCTTTCCTTCTTTTTTTTTTTTTAAGTGTTTTTCCCTTTTGCACACCACGAGTGATACCTGAGGACCTGGACAGGGTGGGTAAAGTGTGAAGTTTCCCAGGATGTCCAACAGGGCACGGTTGGAGCCCATAGACGGGGCTATGTGACTTTGGGTGCATGTGGGGAATAAGCGTATGTCTGATAGCAGAGCAGGGGAAGAGGGGGCTGGGATGTGCTGAACATCAAGGGCATCTCAGAGACTGTGGACTTGGGGCTCACTCACTGCTGGCCTGACCACTCTTCTGAGAGGAAGCCCCTTCCTTTGGGATCTGGAGAGTTCCATGAGCTGGCAGGGAAATCCTGGTAGGAGAAATACCCAGATGCCCCGGGTGAGGGAGGCCCCTTGTCCTAAACTCTTCTGTAAGGAACTCTTCAACACATTGTGTGATTATAATGTAATAAACATAGACCTTTCAGCCCAGGAAGCAACTGTAACTGAAGTCGGTGAAGTAAGCATAAGTCACTATGTTTTGCAACAAATCTATGGAACTTATTTATCTTGCTCCTGAAACTTCGCACCCATTGAGCAAGCCCCTATTTTCCCTTCTCCCTGGTGCCAAGCAACCACTATTCTACTCTCTGTTTCTATGAGCTTGACTATTTTGAATATCTATGCAGAATCTCAAAGGTCTTATCTTTCTGTAACTGGATTATTTCACTTAGCATAATGCCATGAAGATTCCTCTATGCTACAACATACAAAAGATTTCTTTCTTTCTTAAGCTGGAACAACATTCTGTTATATGTCTGTACCACATTTCTGAAATCCATCCATCCATTGATAAGCATGTAGGTTATTTCTATATGGTGGCTACTTGACTAATGTTACAGTGAACATGGGAGTGTACATATCTCTTTGAGATCATAATTTTAATTACTTGGGATATATATCCCAAAGTGGGACAATTGGATCAGATTATAGTTGTGTTTTCAATTTTTTGAGGCATCTTTAAACAGCACCATTTCACATTCCCCCCAAGAGAATCATTTTCCACATCCTCACAACACTTACCTCTTCCTGGGGTGACACTGAGACTCAAAGAGGACAGCAGTGGGGTAATAGAACCCCTCTGCCACTGGGCACGGGCTAGAATCACACAACTAGCCCTTTCACCGGAGTGGATTCTGACAGCACTTTGATACTGGATGGGGTTGTGTTTTTGCCTCTATGCTCAGGGCTTCTGTGTTTTCACTGTGGTGGGGACTTCTGACAAAGCCTATTCAGCAGCTGTCTTTATGGGATCAATAGAGTTAATGCCCTATTGCGTGAACTCTTAGACAATAAGGAGCAAGAGTTGATGGATAAATACTTCTCCAATTCTATCTCCTGGGGCTGGATCTAGCCAGCTGTCACCCAGAGCAGTGGTCGATGCGGTAACACTTCCTTTACGGTACCCACGCCTTTCCTTGCATCTCTCCTCTGTCCCTTACCTCTGCCCCTCTGCATCTGAGATCACACTCCTTAAAAAAAAGGGGGGGAGGGGGACTTCTAAAAAAGCCTTTGACTCAATACTGCTTTCTTTTGATCCTAGACTGAGAGGTTAAAGGATTTACTTTTTTCCAGGATAAAAAGATCACTTATCTAGATTACTTCTACATATAAGCAAGGAAAATCAATATTTCTAGGGAAATCGTGTCCAGACCAAAGTGTATTGCATTATATAGTAAATCCTTTAAAATGCATGCCATCTTTAGTTAGTTACAAAATAAATAATTAATTACAATTACATTATATTTTCTTAGACTTTTAGTTTTGGCAGTGCTTTCAATCTAATCCTCTTTATTACTTTATGACTTTTAACTACTACACAGGTATAAAACTGCACATGCTTTGGATTTGATTTCATATTTTCTGGCATGAAATTTCTCGTTTTTCTTACAATACTGAGTCCCATCCAAACTCCACTTTGGTTTATATTTATCGAGAACACTTACATTCTTATTTTCCCTTATTAATTGTATTGATTTTGTTTGACAAAATTTAGTCATAGTGTCTGTTTAAAACCAAACACAAAACAGAGAAGAAAAAGACCAACTTTACCGACGAGGGTTTATATCCAGTTAAAATTCAATGACAGGCGTCTCCTTTATATTGGTACATGTTCAATGAACCCATTTGTATCTTCTTTAGATAACCGGAATCCTCTTCTAAAGCTATTTATTGCTTTTGTGTTATTTCTGTATTTTTCCATCATCCCTGCTCACATAGTCTGCCCTGGATTCAGTTTATTGTTAACAATTTTCTAGATGACTGACTAAGAACTTTGGATAGATTTGAAGTTGCTTCACCCTTTTCATGCGGTTGATGACCACCCTATGATTTCCATGTTCTGCTGACACAAGATATTTCTTGCTGTTAGTCTATTTTCCCCCGTAACCATATACCAGGCTTTGCATAGATCATCTGTTTAAGTCCATCAAATAGAATGTAAAATGTGACGTCTCGATAACTTTTCCAGCCTTTGTAAAGTGGCATCATCCATCACACATAATAGCATACTTTCGGCACTCAAACACAACATGTTTAAACGATAAACACATGAATCAAAACAGGAAATGACTTAAAACCACTCTATTAAGAGCACACAGTTAAAGGTTTGGCACTATTACATAGTTATAACCTTTTACTGAAATAAATAATCAGAAACAACAAATTAAATTCCGTTTTCACACTTCCACTCTTTCTTAGATTTTGAAATATTCTACTAGACTTTGGTCATATATTTTGTTTTTAATGTTGAGGATGGCATACACCCAGGATTCAAAAATTATCTTCGGCTACCCACAGTCTTTCTACGATATTTTTAAAGCACTCTCATGTTTACTTTCTAGATGACTTTATTTGGTTGCCTGTTGGCCTAGAGATTGAATTTTTTATGCCCTTAATATAGTTATAAGATTTGGGACCTGAATCACTCAGAGGAGCTAGAGTGTCACGTATATAAATTAGGCTACCAACAAAATTCTCAGTACAAAAAAAAAAAAAAGATAGTCAAGAAAATAAAAAATTAGTGCATGTTTCAAATATATCAAGAGAAAATTAAGAGATGTCTTTACCTGAAACAATTAAAAAAAAACATATAGGTAGAAGTTTTTAAAAAGCAGGTAGATAGGAAAAAATAAAATAAATAACATAAATTAAAACACATTTATTACAATTAAAATATGAATAGATGAAATAAATTATGATCTGGAAAAAACATAAAAGAATGTTAAAGTCGTACTGAGAATTCTCATAGAACACAGTTCTGATATCAGAAAATTTGAACTATGTAAAAGGATTAAGCAAACGGAAGACACATTTAACAGCTGAAGAAAACATCTAATAGGATTCCTAGAAGGAGACACAAGAGAAAATAGTGAAGGGATAATTATGGAGAATTATTCAGGTGTACAGAAAAATCATGAGTCCTAAAATAATGAGATCTGAATAAAAAGAAAATATTTTTTCAAAATCCATATCTAGATGCAGAGGTAAAGCCACAGAACATTAAGAATAAAGAAGTATGGGGCACCTGGGTGGCTCAGCCATTTAAGCGTCTGCCTTCGGCTCAGGTCGTGATCTCAGGGTCCTGCGACTGAGCCCGCGCTGGGCTCCCTGCTCACTGGGGAGTCTGCTTCTCCCTCTCCCTTTTCCTCTGCCCTGCCCTCCCTGCTTGTGCACTCCCTCTCTCTGTTTCTCAAATAAAAAAATAAAATCTTAAAAAAAGAAGAAGAAAGACATTTGTTAAAGATACCAGAGAAAAATACCAGACTGTCAAAACAAATAAAAAGAAGGACAATTAGACTGAGGGTAGAATGAATGTCAGGGTTATCTTCAAAGGGCTGAGGGGAAACTCTGTCTTAGTACATTTTCCTGCTCAGCTAAGCAATCATGTAAAGATTTTATTTATTTATTTGAGAGAGAGAGAGGGCATGAGCAGGGGGAGGGGCAGAGGGAGAAGGAGACTCCCCACTGAGCAGGGAGCCCAATGCAGGGCTCCATCCCAGGACCCCGGGATCATGACCTGAGCTGGAGGCAGATGCCTAACTGACTGAGCCACCCAGGAGCCCAGCAATCATTTCATATTGACAGGTAAATGGAGATGTATTTCAGTACAAGAAAAACTTAGAGTTAAAAATCAAATCATCCTCATTAAAATGTTATCCATAGCATTATTTAATCAAAAATAACACACACACACACACACACACACACACACACACACACACACACAGAAAGGCTGCATAAAAAATTATGGTCTAAGGAGTGAATCTGTTTGTATTTACACTGCATATACATATTGATTTAAGTGAGTTAATTGTACATATTAATTTGAAAGTGATAGATGAATTTTGTGTTCAGTTTTTCTAAAGATGAAATTTCTTTTTTTAATTTTTTAAATTTTTTAAAAAGATTTTATTTATTTATTTGACAGAGAGAGAGATCACAAGTAGACAGAGAGGCAGGGAGAGAGAGAGGGGGAAGCAGGTTCCCTGTTGAGCAGAGAGCAGGATATAGGGCTTGATCCCAGGACTCCGAGATCATGACCTGAGCGGAAGGCAGAGGTCCAAGCCATGAGCCACCCAAGCACCCCGGTGATTTATTTCTAGCTGACAATAAAAGTAATATAACCAGGATACTGACAAATTCCTAAAATAATTTTTTGTTTTAAATGGTTACAAAATTTTAAACCTTTATAATAAATATATAAAATAACATAAAATCATGACCTTAAAACCAATAAAATGATGTTTAAAAACCATAGAATAATATTTATCAAGACTAAATTAGCAAATAAAAATACTTAAATTCAGCATTCATGAATGAATAACAACAAAAAATGCTTTTCCAGAAACCTAAGGAGAGAGCTGAACCTGTGTGAACTGGTAAAATATATTTATCAAACTGATAATCACCTTTTCCCCACGGAGAAATTTCCCAATGAGGTCAGGAGCAAAACAAGTATGCCCCTGTAATTGTTTCAGTTTACACAAAACATGTGGATTAATTTTAATGCCATAACCTAGAGAAATAAAATAAAATCATAGGGAAAGGAGAAAAGTAGTATCATCATTTTTATTCAGAGATAATAGGATTGTATACTGAAAAAAAATTAGAGACTGTATAGGTCAACTAGCAATTTATACTGAGTTTGGTTACTGTATTCCAGATCTATATATAAAACACCTATAATTCTTAAATACAGATGTGAAATATGACAGAGCATACAATCTACTCATAATACCAGAAAATATAAAAGGGATACATGAATCCATGTACATAGAGGTGTGGTATGTTTACTTGAGTAAAAATAAAACATTTTAAATTATGTTGAATTCTTGAATAAATGTAGATATATTAAATATTCCTGTATAGGGGCATGAATGATAACAAGGATATCAATTTCCCCCAAATTAATCTGTAATGTTTTGCTATACCAGCAGAATTTCACACGAAACTTGACATGCTGTTCCTTAAATACACATAGAAAAGTGAAAAGTATGTCATGAAGGAAAATATTTTGTGAGATATCTATTACAAAAAGGTGTCAAAATTAAATATAATGCCATATTAATAGGATATAGTACTAATGAAAGTAGAGAAAAATAGACCAGAGAACGGAGATCAGAGAAACAGACCTTAACAAGACATATATAAAAACACAATGTATTATTACACTGACATCAGGAGACAGAATGTCTAGATGGACTTCCAAATACATCTTGTGGGGGCAACTGCTTATCATATGGAGGAAAAAAGACACAAAACATCTATCTTATCCTATACACTAAATATAAAGTTTAAATTTTTAATTATAATGATCAAAATTTTGTAGTTTATACAAATCACAGTCCATTCAAGAAAACAAAATCCATGCCAAGTAGCTTAATTGGTGAGATTCTAATATAAATTTTGGTTACAAAATTGATAGAAAAATTAAAAGGGTATTCAGGGAACAATGAGACAACCCAGAAATTAGTTACAGCAGAACAGGACTAGAAGAGAGAACCGAGGAGTTGGTGATTCCAGATGTGAGGATGTGGAGCTACAGTGGGGGCTGCTGGGTGGGAAAGGATGCAGGAAACATGGGCAAAAGAACAAATTAAATTTCCTTACTACTTACAGCCCTTGGATAGTTCCTTGAAACAGGCAGAGTGACATTCCTCCGGGAGCCAACTGTCTCCATATTGACACTTAGCTAAGGGCAAAAGGCAATCTTAGCCCAACCTCTCAGGATCCTGTGAGTCTACTTTAAAACATAAAAAACATTCCTTTGGAAACTTCCTTTATCTTTATCCCCCCAGGATGTAGGTTAGCAGTCATCCCTGAAGCAGTTGGCCCACCGATATACATCTGAAGGGTCCCATGACTGAGTTTTTACTCAACAGTAATAGGTGGCACTTCCCAACAATAGCTAGCTCCCTCAGGCTCCTGGAAACTTTGCTTCCAAAATTCCCTGGAGGCTTGTGCTATCTCAGCTGCCCTCCCAACTTGAAAGTACATAATCGGTGATTCCTCACAACCTCAGAGCTCTTTCTGCCCACAGGTCCTGTCCCCAGTCTTTAATAAAACTATATTTTTCACCCACAAGACGTCTCAAGAATCCTTTCTTGACAGTTTGCTTTGAACCCCAACATTTTCACATCAGGAACTATGACCCAGGAGGGAACCTCTAGCTGAGGGAATTGGGCAAGCAGCTACTAGAGAGGTCACCACCAATCCAAACTTCTTTCTGAAGAAATCAGGCTGGACCAGAAGCCAGAAAATTTGTGGAGCAGGGCGAGTACCAACCATCTGAAAATTGAAACAAAATAAGAAAAAGGTGGTATTGAATGTGACAGCAAGGTGACACAAAAACAAAATATCAGAATATGTTTCTTATAAATAAAAAGTGATAAACATATAAAAAAGAAAGTCTATTTTAAATAAAATACTTTACAATTGATTACATTTATACTGTGGAAGTTTTTATTAAAGTTCAACATTCATAAGGTGAAAGTATCCTTAAATACACAACATGTATTGGGCGCCTGGCTGGCTCAGTGGGTTAAAGCCTCTGCCTTTGGCTCAGGTCATGATCTCAGGGTCCTGGGATCGAGGCCCACATCGGGCTCCCTGCTCGGCGGGGAGCCTGCTTCCTCCTCTCTCTCTGCCTGCCTCTCTGCCTACTTGTGATCTGATCTCTCTCTGTGTCAAATAAATAAATAAATAAATCTTAAAAAAAAAATACACGACACGTATCAAGATATACATCATTTCTAGCACTGTTAAAAATTCAATTGAGTATGTTTATTAACTTAGTAAAATTATGCTTTATATTTATGTTACTTCATTTAAAATATAAAAATAATATAAGTCCAGTGTAGTTCATTTTAGACAAATGTTTTCACTAAAATAGGGGGAATTAATTGGGGAATTAATCTCCTCAAAAATTAAATCTCGTTTGCTGAAAGGGAACAATGGAACAAATGCAGTTCAAAATGCACAAATGTAGGGAACTTTGGCAAAAAGAGAGACGAGTACACACCTGTGACTGTGGAGTTGTGTGAAGCTTTCATTTCCCGAAGTAAAATTCTAAAGCACTTGGCTTTGGTTCAGGCACAATCCAAACAGTGAAACCAGCCAAATTTCATATAAATAACATTTAGTTCTCCAGAGCTTCATGTCAGGCAATCCACACAACTTTTTGGACTTTCTAGTTAGGTAAAGTTTGTAGTAAAAGTTTTAAAAATGTTTTTGATATATTTTCCTGCAAATTTTGAAAGATAGTACATTCAAACCTGAAAATTATTTTAATTCATATTGACCATTGATTTTCAAAGCTATGTATGTTCATCTATAAACATTACAAAGATACTAAAATCTTTCCCCTCCCCCAGTGTTTTTGTGAAATTCAAATGGGATGTTTTCTACTACCCAAGGCAATCTACACATCCAGTGTGAACCCTATCAAAATCACACCAGCATTTTTCGCAGAACCAGAACAAGCAATTCTAAAATTTGTATGGAACCAGAAAAGACCCCAAATAGCCAAAGGAATGCTGAAAAAGGAAACCAAAGCAGGAAGCAACACAATGATAGACTTGAAGCTCTATTACAAAGCTGTCATCATCAAGACAGTGTGGTACTGGCACAGAAACAGACACATAGATCAGTGGAACAGAACAGAAAACCCAGAAATGGACCCTCAACTCTATGGTCAACTCATCTTCGACAAAGTAGGAAAGAAGATCCAAAGGAAAAAAGGCAACCTCTTCACCAAATGGTGTTAGGAAAGTTGGACAGCTACATGCAGAAGAATGATACTTTCTTCTATTAAATCAGACTCATGTAATCAGGAGTTGAAAGTATGACACTTAATATGACACATAATTAATACATATGGTTATTTAACTTAATATTTTACACTGGGTGTATGGTAGAATTTATGGCATCAAATGAGCAATCTCTGTGATGGGTGGCACACAGTTCTATCTGATGATGTCTGAATGTCAGTGTAACTCTGTACCCTACCTATTTCCTGTCCTACCTAACTAGCTTCATTGTAGATATATACTTTTATTTAAGGAATTTTAAATTTCCTGAAAAGAGCTGAAGAAAGGGCAAAAGGAAAAAGAAAAAAAATCCTTTTATATTTGGGGCATATTTTGAAATGTTTTAGTGTAAGTAAGAGGGAAGTATGAAATATATTTATTGCTATGTCTTAGGAGTTGATCCTTTTGTCATTTTGAAGTATTTGTCTTTATGCTAATGTCTCGTATCTCTGAATATCTTGACTTATTTTAAAGTACCACTTTAATTTAAAGTAATAAAGTAATGCCTTCTTGTGCTTGATTTTTATCCATTATTCTAGTTTTAGCACACTGCATTTTTATTTATTTATTTTTTTTTTTAAAAGATTTCATTTATTTTGAAAGAGAGAGATAGAGCAAGCAGGAGCAAGGGGGAGGAGCAGAGGGAGAAGGAGAAGCAGACTCCCCGCTGAGCAGGGAGCCTGACACCCCCTGGCTTAATCCCAGAACTCGGGGATCATGACCTGAGTGAAAGGCAGACATTTAACTGACTGAGCCACCCAGGTACCCTGCGTCTTTATTTTTAAAATGCATCTCCCATGGATAGCTTATACTTGGTCTGGTTCTATTTTAAATCTAATGATAATCTCTGCCTCATAATTGGTATGTTTAATCTATACTTAATATAGTTACTGTTATTTTGGGACTTAATACCCAATTTTGCTATTTTTCCCCCTTCTAATTTATTTTTTACTCTTTGTTGCAAGTGTCTTGCCTTATTTTGGGATGGTTAATATTTTTAGTATTCCATTAAATATTCTTTACTAGCTTTGAGTTAAACCTCTCGGTTTGTTGGCTTGTTTGTTTATATTTCAGTGATTGCTCTGGGAATATAAAAAATCACCTTGAGGGCGCCTGGGTGGCTCAGTGGGTTAAAGCCTCTGCTTTCGGCTCAGGTCATGATCTCAGCGTCCTGGGATCGAGGCCCGCATCGGGCTCTCTGCTCAGCAGGGAGCCTGCTTCCTCCTCTCTCTCTGCCTGCCTCTCTGCCTACTTGTGATCTCTCTCTGTGTGTCAAATAAATAAATAAAATCTTTAAAAAAAAAAAAAAAATCACCTTGAACTTTTCATTGTTCACTTCGAGCTAATATATAGATAGCACTATATGCAACACATAAGAATCTTGTAGTCACACGATTTCATCTGCCAGAATGCCATCATTTGTGATAGTATTTTCTTATAATGTTACATCTTTGTGTGGTTTAATACCCAGAGTACAATGCTGTTATTTTTATACATTATGTTGTCTCCTAAGTAAATTTATAAATGAATAAATACAATATTCTGCGACTCCCATTGCTGGCAAAGATGGGAGTAACAAGGACCAGAATTTCCATTCCAACTGAAGTAACAAACAAATGCAAAAACCTGGACAATATAATTTGTGAACAGTTTTCGATGTCCTCAAGAATATCAGGCAAGAAGGCAGTGACCCTTGAGACATGGGGAACAGATGATGTCATCTGAAAGTGCCTCGGTTTACTGTCTTGAGAGTTTCCAAACTACAGCATTGGAGGGATAACCTAGATGGAGACCTACAGAAGCCTGAGTTGAGGAGATGGAACAAGAGTCCAGGAAAATCGAGGCAGCTAGATATAGGACGGAGTACCAGAGAACCTTCTGGAAATGTAGAGTCCCCTCCCCCACCAGCATTTAACAGATTACTGATTGATACTTTCCTGTGAGGAAAGTACCTGAAAGAACTGAAGGAAAAGCATCCTCCAGGAATACACAGAGTCTGGAATATTTCTTGTCACCATCCAGACTGGAAAATTTGTTAAATAGTGGACCATTTGGTAGAGCATTTAGAAGGTCCTGACCTTGGCAGTGAATTAAGCC
This sequence comes from Ailurus styani, assembly GCA_002007465.1. Lineage (NCBI taxonomy): Eukaryota > Metazoa > Chordata > Mammalia > Carnivora > Ailuridae > Ailurus > Ailurus styani. The sequence continues at coordinate 2,879,469 of LNAC01000089.1, read as the reverse complement.
CTAAACCAAACACTGTTCATGTTATCACCCAACAGATTTTAAAAGCAATGTGAAAAGTGATCATATCACTTAAATTAATCCCAGGGAAAAACTAAATCATATATATGCATATTTAATATATACATATATTCTCTATAGAGAAATCTACTCAGCACTCAACAAAATGAAATTAATAATATGTGACAACCTATCAAAATTTACAAGGCATGCAGAGCAAAATATGACCTGTGATGATGGAAAAAAAAATAAATCTGTTGAAACAGTCCCCAAAATAACACAGATGTTAGAATCAGGAAACAAGGAAAATAAAAAGTTATTATAACTGCATTCCATATGCTCAAACGTTAAATATAGATATGTTCATTATAAATAAACCAGAGTCAAACTCCTAGAAATTCAAATCACAATGTTGGAGATGCAAAATAAACTGGATGGGACTAATGGAAGATTTAACATTGCAGAAGAAAAGATTTGTGAATACAAAGACACAGCAAGAACCCATAAAACAAGAGACTGAAAAAAAAAGAGAGAGAATCAATGAGTATGGGAAACCTTCATTAAATGTAAAGAAGGATAACTGACGTATCCATGGTGAAGGGAAAGAAAGATATTTGAAGAAATAACAGCTGAGAATTTACCAAATCTGATGAAAATTATAAACCTTAGATGCAAGCTGGTCAATGAAATTTAAGCACAAGGCAAAGGAAGAGGAGGGGGGGGGGAGAAGGAAGAAAGTTACACCAAGTGGCATAACAATAAGATTTTTTTTTCAAAACTAGTGTTAAAAACAAAACCTTAAAAGTAGTCGATTATAAAAAGTGCATGAAATACTGAAAAACAAAACTTAAGAGGTCAGCAGATTATTAATCAAAAACGATGCGACTGAAAAAGAAAATCTAGCGATATCTTTAACTCACTGAAAGAAAAAAAAGTCTTTCATCCTAGATTTATATAGCCAAAAAAAAAAAAAAAAAATTCAAGTGAGGACAAATAGGAAGCCTTTTCAGACTTACCAGACCTGAAGGGTTTCCCACCAGGGGACCTGCAGTATAGGGAAGCTTCTCCTTGTTGAAGGCTCTTCTCCTAGAAAAATGGCGCCAGATGAATATGGATTTTCAAGAAGAATTAGCAGTGCACGAACGGGAATGACATGGACACATATATACTTATACATTTTAATATTTAATATTTTAAATATTTCCAATGATTTAACATCTTTAAAAGCCAACTTACTTCTTTGAACAAGAACAATAGCTTGTGTTATTTATTTGCTAATCATATTCATTAGAGCCTTAGGGAAGCAGGACCTACAACTTTAAAGTTAGAGAAATGCAGCTCAGCACAGTTGTTATTCACATGAAAATATCATTAAGTAAATATTACACTTTGCGAGGAGATGCAAAAAATCCCTTTAAATAGCAAGTTTTGTTTTAAGATATCTTTAAATGTTTCCTTACAAATAAGGATGCTTTGAGATTGGAATGTCAAAATACGAATCTCTGTTGCCATCAGTAATAAGCAGTATATACACTCTGAAATGATTCTGAAAGTTAAAATTTTAAATATGGTTTTCATAAATATTGGATAAATGTGTTACTGCTCAGAAATGTCACTCAATTATCCGGAAAATAGATCCATAGTTATGTTCAACGTTTAAATTTCCATCGACTTCTTTCTTTACCTTTACCATATTGAGAGGCATTCTTTCCTTTACTGATTGTGTTGTCAGTTTCATAATTAAACGATATGGACAGTGATTTGTAATTTTTTTCCCTTCGAGATATCCCACATCCCCCCCACTTAGTCTTTCCTTAACATTGTCTGCAGCATTTTACTGCTAAAACAGATTTTATCAGATCACTTCTTTCCTCAAAAGTTTTGTTGATTCCCATATCCTAAGAAAGTATGACAATCTTGGTCCAGTTCCGTGCGTTGTCATCTGCAAAGCACATTGGGCACCCTCTGCACAAAGTAGACGTTCCACACATGTCAATCCCTTGAGTAACGGTATCCCCTGACGTTTCACCTTCTGTGTCATGGATTCCAGCCACAGAAAGCCTCTCACAATGATCTGAATAGAATCGCAGGCATCCCGTTTGGCCACTGCATGCTTTTTCCTCTGCTTCAGATGCTTTTGCTCCCTTTGACCCTTTTATTTTTCTTTCCAGTTTATTTATTCTTTTGCATTATGTTCGGTTAACCACTGTACAGTACATCATTAATTTTTGATGTAGTGTTCAATGATTCATTAGTTGTGTATAACACCCAGGGCTCCGTGCAATCCAAGCCCTCCTAGATGCCCATCACCCAGTTACCCCATCTCCTCACCCCCCTCTCCTCTGAAATTCTCAATTTGTTTCCTGAGGTCCATAACTTCTCATGGTTTCTTTCCCTCTCTGATCTCTCCTGCTTCAGATTTCCCCTGGACCCTTTCGATAGCTCCATAAGAAACATCCCCTGCCTTCCTGATTTGGAGTAGCCCACCAGTGCCTCTGGACTCCTAAAGTCCTTTACTTTAGTGCTAACACAGCGGTTTTCCGGATCTTGTTATTTGTATATCTTCAAGACCCATAAAAGCATTGCATGTGCTTTGGACTGTGAGTAATTTCTGAAACCATGGCATGGTATTAACACAGCAATTTATTTATGGAACTGAGTAAATCCTGGCCAGCCTTTAGAAATGGTTTCAGCGGGCTCATTTATAAAACATATTTTTACCCTTTAAATATCGACAGTCCTACAGCCGGCATTGTAAACAGCTCAACAGAGAAATGTGGTGTTGGAGGAGGAAAATAAATGACTTTAAGATATAATTTTCATTGTCTACTGTAGACCGCGGTGACATGTGGCAGGCATTTAAAAAGTCTTTGCCCTGACGTTTTACTAAGTATTCGGATATCTTACAAATGACTTTAGCCAGTGCTCTTTCAAAGGCATTTCCCACAGTGTGTGTTAGAAATTGTGCGTGGATAATCCTCAATCTGGGTGACACACGAGGACCTGGGGGGAGTGGTTCCTGAGAGGGACTGGAAAATGGATTTATGAAGAGGTGCCTCAGGTACTTGAACTGTAAACACTTCCGTAGTATCTAGGAGCTCTTTAATCCATCCTGCTCAGAGAACGACCATAAACTTCAGGTGAACCCCGTGTCCTATTTTTAGCTTATTGAGAAATGTAACTTCCAGATGTTTTTTTGGTTACGTCAAAGTTTTGCAGGGAACATATTCACAAGCCGTACAAAGTGCAGAAACGTGACAAATAATTTAAATGTCAAACTTGGAATTCTATCATAATATGTACATTGTATTGAAAAAAAAATCTATAGTCCTGAAAGTGTGACATCAAAGATACCAGTCTGTTTCTTGTGACCCACATTTCCAGGCCCAAACTGTTCTGCAGAATGAATCACTTTCTCTTTTTTTTTTAAAGATTTTATTTATTTATTTGACAGAGAGAGAGAGAGAGAGAGAGAGATTACAAGTAGGCAGAGAGGCAGGCAGAGAGAGACAGGAGGAAGCAGGCTCCCCACCGAGCAGGGAGCCCGATGCGGGCCTCAATCCCAGGACCCTAAGATCATGACCTGAGCCGAAGGCAGAAGCTTTAACCCACTGAGCCACCCAGGCGCCCAGAATGAATCACTTTCACTTCTTTATTTTGACCCCAGTATATTAAGGACTGTGCTTATGATTTTTTTCTTCCATTATCAATTTTAGACAGTATATATCTTGTGTCCTTTTGTCTATTGGTTAAAACACTACTCTTGTCTACATAACCATTTTCACCTCCATTTTTCTCATCCATTTCATGTTCATGTCTTGTTTATCACAATATTTTATTTTACATTAGTATCACTTTACTTTATTATCATTTTGAATATCATGTTCTCTGCTGGGCCAAGTGGTCTCTTAATGATTGTTTCCTTTACTGTGCGATGTTTAATTTAATTAACAATGACTTAATTTAATGAACAATGACTGCTTGGATTTTTTTCTTACTTTAACATATAGCTGCTGCTAAAATACTCTGAGAGAACTGTCAGTCACCTAGAAATTCCTGTCCAAATATTTAAACATTTTATATTACCTGTCAGTGTTGCTTTGTTTTCTTTGTCATTTGCAGCAACTCCCTCATCACGGGTGTCACCTATTTAATCTGACATGCTCTCTGGACCAGGCATTCCCCACCACGTTCTTCAGTTGTTTCTTCTGTTTCTTGGGTCACAAGTCTGCCTTGCGTTTGATTTGCTCCCTCTTTTTAGTGGGAGCTTCCTATGAGCTGTGGTTCTGTGTAAGACGAAGAATCTTCCACCAGTTGTGATGTGCTGTGTCACACAGCGGTAGGAAACTACTTTCCAAATCGCAGGGTTTGAGGAACAGGTACTTTTTAACCTAGGCTGCCTTTCAAACATGAGGCAGGAGGGGGCGCTGCTCACCGTAGTCAACTGGGGACCCAGGCTGCTGTTGGCTTTTCGTCAAACTTCCATTTATCCGCAGCAAAGGGGAACGGAAGTTTCCATTTATCCACAGACAATCCCACATTGCCTTTCGTGACAGGTATGTCTCCACATGGCCCAGTTCTTGCGATCTCTTGCTCCACTGCCATGTCTCATCTGGAATCGGAATTGAAATGTGGGCCGTCTACAGGTCATCCTGTGCAAAGCTCCAATACCTGTTATGGGCTGAGCTTTCTAACTTGGTCACAATTATTGGGGCTACTGAGCTTGCCTCCAATAATTTTCCCAGAAACCTGCAATGTTATGGAACCCTCCAAAGCTAGTGATAGCCATTTCCTGATTGAATAAAATTTCAATCTCATTATCAAGGTATTGCTAAAAATGCCGAAAGGGTATTATATTTGTTGTTTCTACCTTAGATTGACGTTGTGCTGTTAACTCCTCTTTAGCATAAACCTTCTATCATTTGGAAATCCACAAAGCTGCATCAGAGCTCAGATGATTTTTAACTTGATTGATGAGTAGATCATTTTAGACAGAGTCAACAGCATTTTTTACAGTTAATTTCACTGCCATCTATTGATTCTTCTCAATACCATGGAACTGGAGGAAAGACGTTCACAATTTAATGCATACTGTTTGCAATGAATAATGCAAATACAGCCAGTGATTGATGATCTATTTATCCAAAGTTAGACATTTTGAAACATGCCCTTAATAGTATAGTCGGGAAAAATCTACTCATATATGTAAGAAAATGAGCATATAATTTTTTAAAAAGATTTTATTTATTTATTTCACAGAGAGAGAGATTACAAGTAGGCAGAGAGGCAGGCAGAGAGAGAGGAGGAAGCAGGCGCCCTGCTGAGCAGAGAGCCCAATGCAGAGCTTGATCCCAGGACCCAGAGATCATGACCTGAGCCCAAGGCAGAGCCTTTAACCCACTGAGCCACCCAGGCGCCCCTGAGCATATAATTTTATTTAATGTTTAGTACGTTTAAAATATGTTCAAAATTCAAAAGCGAAAAAGGACCAGTATTTCACCTCAGTAAGCCAGACTTAAAATATCACTTGTGGATTTTTAATAATGCAATTATAATTTAATCTTAAAACATCTAGCAACATGATACTTGCAAACTTTCATGAGTTTCAAAAGCTTAGGGATAGGGTTTTTGGTTGCTGCTTAAAGGCTGCATTGCAGGATAGCTCTTTAAAGTGTTTAGTATTGAAGACAGCTGAAACTTACAGCCTACTCCATTTTAATACATGCCTCTTTAGTTAAAGCTACTATTTCCTTTTCTTTCAGTTAGAGATTATTGAGACTTTAGACTTATTTAAAAAGTAATGAGTTTATTTAATGAGGTCTCAGCCCCTAATAACTGGTCATGAAAAGAAAGACCTTGAGAGTCCAAAAGACAACGTTTTGTCATTAATTTATGTTAAAATATTTCCAAGAACTTATCACACTTTGAGAACAAACGAATAGGAGTGGATTTTTTTTTTTTTTTAGTTGTGTCTTTTTTGAGCAGGAATCATTGGTCTTTTTGTCTCCTGATCTGTATAAGTCCCTCCAAGAGTTTTAAGATCCATTTATTTGTGTATTTACCTCTCATATTCCTAAACCTTGCCTTAACTCCAACATTACCCTTCCCCGTGTCAAAATACTTTAACTTTTATCTGCTTTCTCAGAGGAAAAAACTAACATAGCAGCAATTTTATTTACCTATGTAAAGATTGTCTGTTTTTCCCCTTGAAGGAGATTTAGAAAAAATTCAGAACTTATTTCATAGAGGTAAACATACAAAAGAATTATATAAATTCTTTAAATTTCAATACAACAGACAAAGAAATATTGGCCCACAGTGGAAACATTATCTCTAGTGGCTTCTAAATCTCAGAAGGAAAATAGAGTAAGTCAAAAGGTTTAGTAATGCTTAGGAACTGTTAGCTGAAGTGGAGAATGTCAATCTGCTCAGAGCTGTATATTAAAAATAATAGTAGTTATAGCCATTCATTTGGCATGCAATAATTTTTCTATTTTCTATGCCATATATATACATTTATATATGTTCAAATATTGTAACACCTCATGAGGCAGGTATAGACACTTTTTTTTCCAAAATCACGTTGGCTATTGTTGATATTTTTATTCCAGATTCCATAAAAGTCCACCTGACATTTTCATTATCTATTAATATGACATATTACATAATTTATTTGGCTTTCCATTTTATTTAAAGGTGAATAATCATTTTCATGTAAAGAACTTTACAGTTTTTTATTTGGATTATAAAACAGAATGAGCACATCTTTAGAAAGTTCTCCTTTGTTCGAGATAGAAAAACACATTGGCTTAGAATCTGGACTGGAAGAGCAAATTAAGACCTATACTCAGGTCTTCATTCTGCCTGAATTGGCTGTTTTTAATATCTCTAGGCCCCAGTAATTACATTATGAAATGAGCACAAATATGGACTCCAAATCAGTCACCACTTGAACATAATGGCTCATAATGTAGTTGGAATAATAAGGGTTTGTAGATGTCAATATTTTTTTATCGTCCTTTCTGAGAAGAGTTAGTTTAGGTGACTTTTTATATTCGATTATCACTTAAACTTTCAAGTAAAAATAGAGAATGTTCTATTTTACTTTCTATTATACTTTCAGAATATTCCAGGATGGTGACACAAAATCAAATATTTAACATCTCAGATCAAAAAGGCATGAAAATTATCCCAACTCTTTATTTCACTTACTCATGAAGATAATCCACAGATACAGGGGTGGAATTTGCCACTAGTGAAAGGACAGTTTATAAATAGACAAAGCAAGATACATTAAAGAAACAAAATCAAATTTTGAAAACATGTATGTTCAACTTGTTAAATGTGTAAACTGAAAAAAAACACATGAATTATATTTGTAAAAATAATTTTAAAACCACAGATGCAGGATTCACTGGCACTTAGAATAATTATACCATTATAGGATTAGGCAGATCTGTTGGGAATGTTTAAACGGTGTTCAACGGTGACAACAAAAGCAATCCAAGAACTCACAAAGTCCTCTGTCATTTGTACTGGATGTTGAAAAAGTATTATTGTATGTGATGTATGACATCATTGTAATTCCAGAGATGCTATGCTAAAATGCAGATGAAAGTTTCACTTTGATAAGAAAAATATATGGGGCGCCTGGGTGGCTCAGTGGGTTAAAGCCTCTGCCTTTGGCTCAGGTCATGATCTCAGGGTCCTGGGATCAAGCCCTCAGTACATGATCTCAGGGTCCTGGGATCAAGCCCCGTGTCAGGCTGCCTGCTCAGCCGGGAGCCTGCTTCCTCCTCTCTCTTTGCCTACTTGTAATCTCTCTCTCTCTGTCAAATAAATAAATAAAATCTTAAAAAAGAAAAATATATTATACAATGATGAAAACAATGACCTTTATCTGAGAAATGCGGTTCTTCTGCATAAGAATGAAGTAGTGTCTGTGAATGTCCTATATTTGAAAAGGGGATAAAGTGCAACAATGTTGGGTTTGTTCCCTATCCTTCAGATTAATTGTAACTGGTTAAAAAATACGCTTCTCTTGGACGCCTGGGCGGCTCAGTGGGTTAAAGCCTCTGCCTTTGGCTCAGGTCATGATCTCAGGGTCCTGGGATCAAGCCCTCAGTTCATGATCTCAGGTTCCTGGGATCGAGATCCGCATCGGGCTCTCTGCTCAGCAGGGAGCCTGCTTCCCCCCCCTCTCTCTGCCTGCCTTTCTGCCTCCTTGTGATCTCTCTCCCTCTGTGAAATAAATAAATAAAATCTTAAAAAAATAAAAAATAAAAAATACGCTTCTCCAAGAATGGAAGATAGACTTAGAAACTAGCAAACTCACAATCCCTGTAAATCCTTACATAAAGCTTAAATTCCTATTTATTTGTGATATTGTGGAAATAAGTCTTGAAAATTCCTAACCTCTCATTTAGTAATACAATTTTGTGACTTTATGCCTAGACCAATGACTTTTCACTAAAGAGTATATATTTAATTTAGATTTAATAAATAATCATGCTTTTAAAAAGTATGATTTTACAAACAGCTGAACAATTAATATAAGTGGGTTAATATGATTTTGGAATTAAGTCATTTTAAAAAACCTCATATTCTTATGAAAAGCTAGCATAATTCTTGGCTCATAAATTAAATTTTTGAATGAAGTAGGTGTCGGAAAGGTTGCAGAGTGATCCAAGGGACTTCCTTCCTCACTCTACTTTTCTACACACTGTGTGGTTTTCGTACCATGGTTAGTGTCCTTGTGGTAGCAGATTGCTGCAAAGAGAGGCAGAGCATCATGCTTTCTCCTTAAAGACCTGACACATTGTAATGGTATTTCCTGAAGTTCTCCCAGAAAAAAATAAGGATACTTTTTTCCCCAGAAGATGCAAATGTGCTTCTCCCCACATATCATTGGCCCAAGGGGACCACATGTCTATTTGAGTAAATAAACTAATCTGGTGCAATTTATCACATTTTAGTCCTAGACATGGGCCTGGAGCCATGTTATCTTAAAACCCATGTGATACATGGAAAAAGAGTGGATATCTGGATAAACCAAGGCTCTGTTTAGAGGGATGAAGGGGGAAGGGAAAGAGTTGATAGAGGGAAGAAAAAACAATTTATACAATTATACACCAAAAATGTTAGTTTGTTAAAATAAAGCATTTGATGTAAACAAACCATTTACTCCACTAATGAGATACTATTATTATAGGAAATTTTAATAGAAAATATTATAATGGAGAAAGACAAATACTATATAATCTCACTTAAAAGCGGAACTGAAAAAAACCTGCTTCATAGATACAGAAAACAGATTGGTAGTTCCCAGAAGTGGGGGTGGGGGGTGGGGAAAATGGGTGAATGTGGTCAAAAAGATATAAACTTCGGGTTATGAGATAAGTTTTGGAAATGTAATGTATAGTATGGTCACTGTAGTTCACAACACTGCATATTTGAAAGCTGTTTAAAAAAGTAGATCTTAAAATTTTTCATCACAAGAAATAAAAGTTGTAACTACATGAGGTGATGGATATTAACTAAACTTATGGTGGTGATCATTTTGCAATATATACATATATCAAATCAGTCTGTTGTATACCTTAAACTAATATATAGTTGTTTGTCAATTATATTTCAGTAAAACTGGAAAAAAATTAAAAGAAAATCAGTTCATTTAAATTATAATAAATAGAGTGCTATTCATAGCCATTAGTATCAATTACGTCAAAAATTTATAAAATGGCTAATTTTATATAGCTAAATTAGTGGCCATTATGACCTTTTAATTATGAGGATTTCCTTAAATCTCTACGAAGTCTTTTAACATTTTGTATACATCACATTAAATTATACAAAAAGCCCTGACTTCAGCAAAACTGGGAGGGATGGAATCTTATGAACGTTGATGTATGGTAAGTTGAAAAATAACATTTATTTCTAACAGAAAAAACAAAAAAAACTCTTGTGGTCATGCTGCAAGTCTTTATGGAGAGCGAGAAAATCAAAACAAAACCCAAAACAACAAAATCAACAGACAAAAGCAAGTAAGCAAACAAACAAAAAGCTGCTTGAAGAGAGAAATCACCAGAGAGTGAATGGGTGTGCAGACGCCAATGGGACAGTCTTGGGAGGCGGTGCTTCCGACAGAGAAGCAGGCATAGAGGAAGCTGCAGATGAATTTTGAGGAAGATGAAAGAAAAGGGAAAAAGAGAAGTTCAAGATCTCAAAGGACAAGATGTGGACAAAGGCTGTAGGGTGAATATGAAGTGTACTTAACTTAGATCTAAGACCCAAATAAAGCAGGGATAAAGGTGAGAAAGTCACATCTAAATGTTTTACGTATTTTTACCATAAATAATGCCACTGAAATGATTGTAGGGGACCAAGATGGGATATGGGAAAGAAGAACAAACCAATCATTGCATAGGCTGTGGGTAGGAGTCAAAGAAACCTTTACCACAGATAAGTGGTAATAAAAGATTAAATAACGAAACAGGGTGGTGGGGCACCAAAAATTATAAGGGCAAAGGTAGCTACTAAAAAAATACTATGAACATTTTAGGATTCTAAAACAGTTTATAAAGAACAAAGACAACAGATGACATAGAGAAACACAGCAAACACGATATCCATAGTAAAACAAGAGAGCAGACATCCAACTGTCTTATCAATAAATGTAAATGACACTGAGTGACTTGTTTAAAAACCATTATCAATTTTACTTACAAAGAAAGACTTAGCTGTATTTTGCATAGGAGGCACACAGGTTTAGCACAAGATAATTCAAATGGCTAAAAATAAAGCATGGTCAAAGTCATGCCAGAGAAATCGAAAGAAAAGAAAAGCAGGGCTTGTGGTATTAATATCAAACAAAGTGAAATGCAGGGCCAAAATCATTGAAGGAGCCAAGGGAAGATATGTTTTAAGGTTGAAGCCACAATTTACAATAAAGTTATAAACAGGAATATATAACCACCAGATAACACAACTCCTTCACAAATCAGAAATGGCAGTAGATTCAAGAAGCTATAAAATGAAATGTATGAATAAAAATACCTTAAAAATACAAGATACTAGGCCACCTGTGTCAGCATGAAGCAGATATAATTCACAAAAATTTTAAAAAGATAGAAGACCAAATCATGCATTGTTAAGGCAGATTAAATGTATATACGTGAAACTGCACACCCCAGTAATACAGAATATACCTCCTTTACATGTGCATCTTGACCAATCACAAGAAATAATTAGATATAAGAATATAAAGAGACCATCAGTAAATTCCATAGAGTAGAAATATTTTTAAATGTCACTGATAACTGAATTAAAGTTAGACATCTAATGAAATTACGAAGCAAAAAAAAATTTAACTAGAAATGAAATGAATAATCCTTTATCAAACATCTCATGCTCAAAAGGAGATATATAAGCTAAAATTACAGAATGTTATAATTAATAACAACAAAAACAAAACATCACTGTTCATGGTTTATATTTAGAGCAGTGAAAACATACTTTAAGTCTAAAGCACAAATAAACAAAAATAAGAAATGATTAAAAAATAAATTCAAATCCACTCTCAAGAGCTATGAAACAAAGGAAAGTACAAGTATGGTAATCATAAATATAAAGCCAGAAAGTAATGAAACAAGAGATAGGGGCACCTGGGTGGCTCAGTGGGTTAAAGCCTCTGCCTTTGGCTCAGGTCATGATCTCAGGGTCCTGGGATTGAGCCCCGCTTTGGGCTCTCTGCTCAGCAGGGAGCCTGCTTCCTCCTGTCTCTCTGCCTGGCTTTCAGCCTACTTGTGATCTCTCTCTCTGTCAAATAAATAAATAAAAATCTTAAAACAAAAAACCAGGAGATAGGAAAACAATCTAATTAATAAATCTGTCTTCTTTTTGATAAAAATAATAAAATAACCAGTCCACTGGCTAAATTAATTAATAGACAAGAAAAGTTAATTATTGAAATAAAATACATTAAAAACAAGAGAACATGTAAAATCTTTATGTAAATAAATTTAAAAACAAAACCCGAATAGTACAATATAATTGACTGAGTTTGACCAAGTAAAGAAGAAAAGCTCAAAGAGATCAATTTCTGTAGATGAAAAAGAAATGTTTATTTAAAAACTACACTTCATAAATGCACCAATCCCAGAGCCACATGGGCTCATTGGGTCCCTATTCAAAGACCACATGGGCTCATTGTTCAATAAATTGTTCTAGAGCATATCAAATGGAGAAAGAGGTTCAAATTCTTTCCACAACATAAGGAAAACATTAATACCTAAATCTAATAAAGACAACACAAGGAATGAAAGCCACAGAGCAATTTCATTTTTACTGTTAGAAAAGCCCATCCATATAGTCGCATCCTACTCAATTGATTCACATTTTCTTCTGTATGCTTGCTCTGTGAATGCTTTGTGTACAGAATAACTTCTATATGGTTCATAGTTTTTAACGCTATTGGAATTTTTTTACATTGTCTTTTCTAGTTGGTAATGAGGGTCCAAGAGCAGTGAGATTTCCTTTTTAAATTACTCTTGAATCTGGCAAACCTGAAACTGTTCAGATTATCACAGGTAAACTGCTTTTCTGTATTTGTGGTTTGCCTGTGTAGATATTTATATAATCAGAGTTCAAAGCAACATCAGGATGAAACAGTAAACAAAATAAATATGGACTTCGCCATTGAGCAGTTTCTCAACTGGGGCTGATTTTCTGTTCCTCACTCCCCACAACAAACATTTAGCAATACCTGGAAACATTTTGGGATCACATTTCTTTTTGGGGGGTGTTACTGTGACCTAATGGGTAGTCTAGAGATGCACAGATCTCCCAAACAGAGAGTTATCCAGGCCCAAAGAAGACTGAGAAACTATCATATTGTCCACATTTGTACAGAATACATTGCACATCATGCATGGTAAAGCTCTTCCCCGACCCAAGTTTCTGTACTACAAGGGAATTGCCAATTTATATCAGAAAGCTCACTTGATTCAGTTCTACCTTCTTTAATAAACTATATTTTAGAGGATTGGCTTCAAGAAATTGAGTTAGCAACTAATCCTTCTATTAGCTTGATAAATGCTATAGTAATTCAATTCCGCCAGGTGTTGCTAAGATAGAGCCCCACAAAATAGTGAATTCTATAAGCAGAAGATAGGGTTGACAAATGAGATAAGCAAAATCCTTATTTAACAATGTTTTCTTAACATGGCATATTATTATAAATGTATAATGCAAATAGCATCATATAAGTATTTGCAATTTCATTTAGAATACACAATGATTATATGTAGTCCTCAATTTCATACAAATATAATTCCAAATGTACTTTGTTTCTTTTGAGTACTTTAAGTAGAAAATATAAGAAAGTAGTGAATAAAGCTTTGTTTTTTAATTTAATAAATCATAATGTCTTATTAGCTGTTATTTTTCTTTCCTTTTTATACATATATTATTTTATTTTTCTATAAAAGAGTACTAAAATATCAAATGAATATTAGGATTTTAAATTTGAAAATACATATTATTTTTCCTTATAAACTAATAACCTGTACTGGTCTGGGTTTAATATAAGGATTCCTCACAAACACTATTAATTATAGCATGTCAATTTCTACACTCTTTAGAACTTCTCATTTTTGTTAGATAAATGTATATACCATTATTAACCACTTTTAATCTAGGAAATTAAAAAAATCTGCTGGCAGCCAACATGAATAATTTTGAGATGCACAAAGCTACTCAAGTCACTCTTCATTTCATGGGCTGGAAATAATTTCTTACTTAACCTGCCTCTGTGAGAATAAAATGCTTCTATTCTCCAAACACAAAAACAGATCAGTTGTTTGTTGGTCATCATCCTGATCCATGAACAAGGAGCTACAAAATGAGTATTAAATTTGTCCTAGACAATTAGTGAAGAAGCTTCATATCCGTGTCTCTACCTCTGCATCCACCCCTTGGTGAGTGAGGGACTAACACTGCAGCCTCGGGCTGGTGACTAGATTCTGAAAGTCAATCAGCAAGATTTACACCCTGGTCACATGCTTCCACAGCTAAAAGTCAGCCAGTTTCTAAACACTCCAACTTCGTGAAGTCCACCGATTCTTGAATTCAACAATGTTTCCCCAGATCCCATAAGCACAGCTCATGCTTTTTTCCAAGAGTCTGTATTTTGCAAGCTCTGCTCTTCCTTACTTAGGAAGCCATAAATTCAGTTTTTTGTTTGTTTGCTTCAAGAAAGTGATGAGTCCTTCCTTTGGCATTCAAGGTCTAACTTTATTTATTAAATAAAAGCCACACTTTGATATATATTTGATTTTCAACAAAGCAATGTTCCTACTTTAGTAACTAAAGAGAGTGGTAAATGTTAATGAAAAAAGCTGTCAGTGAAAGGAAATACAATATGAAATGATTTCAGATTAATACAAAAATGAAGAATAAAATAAATCAAATATAGAGTTTTCCTTAAATGACCATTACACTGTGTTGCAAATGAAAGCAGCTGGTAATTCTGTCACTGTTCCCAGCTCTTTGATAATTTCTCTATTCGTTGCACTAATTTTATCTCAAAAAAGGTTTATTTTGAATTGTTCACATTTTTATCACTCACATGTCTTAAACATAATCATATCTCAATAGATATTTGTTGGATAACTTCTAATTCGCCTTCTCTATGCAAGGCTTTACAGGAATTCTTGACTAAGCCAAAACTGGATTGGCCTAATTCTGGATTCCAAGCAGCCTCAATTCCGTGCGAGTGTCCTGCCTTCCGCACCCATGGCCCTATGTGGACACAGGGAGCTATTGACCTATTGACCGTGCCTTATATTCTCAAAGCCCAGATTGGCTTAACACTTTTTTTTTTACAAAAAGAATGAAATCTATCATTAAATATATTGTAAAGCAGTGACAAAAAAGATAAACTACTACCATCAGATGTGATTGTGTTTGGTGATGGTTTTGACGTGCCATTGATTGGTATGTCTCTCCTATTGAATCTTGTCTCTCTTCCCAGATGTGTGACAGAAGAATATGACAGTCTGCTGCCAAACCACCAGACGGCACTGATGCTAGGTTGTTTTTGACAGAAATATGCAAGCCCCTCAAACACTGACTAGCATTGTTCTAAGATACACTTTTGAATGTCCATGCTAAAGATGTATTTATAAGGTAACCAAAAGACTTAGGTGCCTGTACTTGTATCAGACAAACTAGATTTTAAGTAAAAAACTATCACAAGAGACAAAGAAGGTCATTATATAATTGTAAAAGGATCAGGAAGATACCACAACAATGTCTTCTGAAGGAAGAAATAGTTATCCGATAATAGTGGGGGACTTCAGCACCCCACTTTCAATAACGAAACATCCAGATGGGAAATCAGTAAGGGAACAGCTGACTTGACGATACTGTGGGCCAAACTAACACAAAACCAATCCAAACACATTTAAGGAGAGGGAAATCATACCAAATACCTTTTCTGATCACAGTGGAATGAAACTAGAAATCAAACAGAAGGAAAATTGGAAAACTCACAGAAGATGTGGAAACTAAACAACTCACTTAAAACAACCAATGGATCAAAGAAGAAATCAAAAAGGAAATTAGAAACAATGATATATTTATGTTCCAAGCCCTTTTTTATTTTACTCTTTTCCCTTTCTCCAAAAGAGGATTACTAAATACATAAAATTATTTTCTAATGCATCTACCTATTAAAGACTTTCATTAGGCCTATCTCAGTGGAAACGGCTGTTTTGCATTGTGTCATTTTAATTCTTATGCCATGCTATGACAAATTCATTGCTATTTTACCATTTTACTGCTAAGTCAAGTCACAGAGGTTAAGTGATTTGTTCATACAAGTATAGCTCACAGGGGACAAAGCTCTCATTCATGCCACAGTTTCCCAGCCCATTAGCTGCAAGCTTAGGGTATACGGAGGGAAACCTGTTGGCTTCCCACAACGTCACTTACCACCCTGTAAAATGGCAGTGATTAAACAATAATCGCTGATTTGGATCATGTTGCTAAATATACTCTCTTTTTTTTTGCTACAAAAATAAAACAAGCATTTGAAATGAAAAAAAGTAATTTGGTTGCTTGTTAAAACATAGAACACTTTTAAAGACTTCAATTTTGTTTATGGTAACTGCTGAATATTCAAGTGCTCTTAAGGCTTTGAAAGAATCTACAAGTATCATTTATGTAAGAATATTGTTTAAAATATAATAATATTCAAATGTAATCATGTAAAAACAGTGTCATCGTATCACTTCCATTAGAGATTAAATTAACTTTCTAGATAAGCAATTTTTATAAAGCAGCTCCACATAATGAAAAATAGAAATTGTTGCAGATTCAAAAGTGTGATTAAAAAGAGAATGCTTTTCAGTACTTACTCAAGGGAAGAAAGATAAAGATAGATAAAAAAGTAAACATTCTATTTCGATGAAGTGAAACATAGTGTAGCATAAAAACTTACTTGTATCTGCTTCTAATAAATTTTAATTCATTCATTTGTTCTGTTATATTTATTTAGATTTAAATTAAAATGTCTTTTAATTTTATTAAGACTCTATTATAATAGGTAAGGCAATGCAGTGAATGATTATGGTTCAGGCTGTAATGAATGATGTGGAACGTGTTGGGGTTCGGAGCCGGCGGCCAAGAAATAATTCTTGAGACATTCTCAGTGCAACGAGGGGGTTTTATTAAAGCATGGGGACAGGACCCGTAGGCAGAAAGAGCTGCAGTGGGGTTGTGACAGGTGGCTGATTATACACTTTCAAGTTGGGAGGGAGTTAGAGACAACCTAAGTCTCTAAGGAATTTTCGAACCAAAGTTCCCAGGACCCTGAGGGAGCTAGCTATTGTTAGGAAAAGGTCATTTATTACTGTTTAGTAAAAACTCAATCCTGAGACCATTCAGGTTTCTCTCAGTGGGCCATATGCTTGGGGGGAGATTGCTAGCATATATCTTGGGGGGTAGAGATAAAGGAAGTTTCCAAAGGAATTTCTATATGCTTAAAGCAGACTCACAGGACCTTGGGGGGTTGGCTAAGATTGCCTTTTGCCCTTAGCAAAGTGTTATCCTGGAGGCAGCTGAGCTCCCCGGGGAAGGTCATTCTGCCTGTTTCAAGGACTTGTCAATGGCCTGTAGGCAGTAAGGAAATTTAATTTTTTTTTCTTTTGCCTTTGTTTCCCACATCGATAAAGAGAGGTATGTCAATCTTTTGTGATCTAGGGGCGCCTGGGTGGCGCAGTCATTAAGCATCTGCCTTGGCTCAGATCATGATCCCGGGGTCCTGAGATTGAGCCCTGCATCGGGCTCCCTGCTCTGTGGGAAGCCTGCTTCTCCCTCTCCCACTCCCCCTGCTGGTGTTCCCTCTCTCTCTCTGTCTTTCTCTGTCAAAGCAATAAAATCTTAAAAAAAAAAAAAAAGATTTTGTGATCTATTTTATAATCTATAAAAGCAAAAAACAACTGCATGTATGCGAGTGATGCATGGAAGTAAAAGACAATGATTGAACTGAAATATTGGTGTAATAGTGACTAATAAAAATGATCACTGGAAAAAGTCAGTGAATGTGTCTCAAGTGTCACTCTGAGACAGGGAATTAAAGGAGCCCCATGAGAGAAAAAGCTCTTTTTATTTTTCCTTCGCTTCTTCTCTGGATTCTATTCCTACTAGGACCTGCACTCTCATCCTATTCAGTACATACCTTGTCATGCAAATAGCGCTGTCCTCCTCTGAAGGGACAAGGAATTAATGATTCTCTAGAACAGATAACATCTAAGGAAGGACCGGATGGGAACTACCTGAGGAAGCTCTTGTGTGCATTCCAGATCATTGGAGCTAGACCTCTCCATTCCAAGACTCCCTGGCTCCAGTGAGTAACACCTGGGCCTTCATCTTTGTTCTAACCTGTTCCTGGATGCCTGAGGGGACAGGTATACCAGACCACCTACCTCAGCAGAAACGTCCAGTCCCTGAACAAAGGTGACTCATGCTCTTTTCCTTTCTGGGTCTCCCAGATGGTCCAGGTCCATCCGTATCTTCTCTCTCTCTCTCTCTNTCTCTCTCTCTCTCTCTCTCTCTCTCTCTCTCTCTCTCTCTCTCTCTCTATATATATATATATATATATATATATATATATAATCTATAAACTGGGTTCACCTCTTGCTGGCTCACCTTTGATTTCCATCCTGTGTGAAGCCAGGCAATGGACTTACTGTCTATTGTGCTCCAGTCTGGAAACTGAGCTCAGTAACAACACGTGGATTGTAGTGTAATGTGTTTAACGGAATACAGTCCATCTACGTCTACCAGCCAATGGGACACAAGGGTGCCAAATGATTGGAAGGTGGCTTGTGTGAGTAGCTGTGTATGAAAGATTAGTAATTCATTTACATACCGCCGNCTCTGCCTCCTTGTGATCTCTCTCCCGCTGTGAAATAAATAAATAAAATCTTTAAAAAAAAAAAAAAGATTAGTAATTCATTTACATACCGCCAAATAGTCTTGCTCTTATCCTTATTTGACTCTGCTCTAAAATACATGTGATCTAGGACAGCTGGGTGGCTCAGTCGGTTAAGCCTCTGCCTTTGGCTCAGGTCTTGATCCCGGGGTCCTGGGATTGAGTCCTGTATGGGGTCCTTGCTCAACCTGGAGCCTGCTTCTCCCTCTCCCTCTGCCACTCCCCCTGCCTGTGCTCTCTCGCCCCCTCTCTCTCATAAATAAATAAATAAATCTAAAAAAAAAGTACCCATGATCTGTATCTATAAAGCATACTGTTTGCCATAGATTCATGGGGTGCTTTCCCCTATAGGAAAAATATGGGACTTAATTTGTTTTTTTGTTTTTGTTTTTTTTTTTAAAGATTTTATTTATTTATTTCACAGCGGGAGAGAGATCACAAGGAGGCAGAGAGGCAGGCAGAGAGAGAGAGAGAGGGGGAAGCAGGCTCCCTGCCAAGCAGAGAGCCCGATGTGGGCCTCGATCCCAGGACCCTGAGATCATGACCCGAGCCGAAAGCAGAGGCTTTAACCCACTGAGCCACCCAGGCGCCCCGGGACTTAATTTGTTATGTGTCAATCAAAATGTTGCTGACTCTTTGGTTGATGCCATTCTTTGGAATTGAAAAACTATAGTGTTATAGTCAACATCGACCTTTAAATCAGTCTGAAGATGAATGCATGGGACAGGTCACCTCTTCATGGTAAATTTAAGCATATTTTTTTACACGCTCTTAAAAAAGTCATAGTCAATTCGCCCGGCAGTATTTATCTTCTCCAAGTGCTTTTAACTTTGTCCATTTATTGGGTTTCATCCTTTTCTACTAAATGTGGTGAAAAACATTATTATTTTCTAATCTATAGATTTCCTGCTGTGGCTGGTTCGTTCTGTTCTCTGAGGCAATTTTCTCCTATTCAAATTTAGTGTATTATACTTTTATGTTCTCTTTGTTTTAGCATTTGCTGTTCCTACTGCTTTTTGTGGCTCTTTATTTGTATGTGTACAGATTCACTACTCTATTTAGATTTTTTCCTTCCTGAGTGTGTTTGTTATTTAAATACCCTTTCTCCCCCACAGGGGCTCTCTTGCGTTAGTTTCTGACAGCTGGGGCTGTGCCTTTAGGTTCTGTATGTGCTCTGGACCTCAGTTGGGATTTCTCCAGAGCTATTCTGCCTCTCTGTGATTTCCCCCATGGGTTACATCTTGCCTGGGTGCCGTGAGAGTTCTGCCTTCTGCTTGTTTGTTCTCAGGTTCATTGAGTTTTACTCCTAAATGTGGTTGGGTTTTCTTTTTTAAGGGAATTCATACATTTTTTCCCCTTTTGTATAGCTACTGTTCCTGTATCTGCAGAAAATCATTTCATGAAAGAGGTTTTCAAATACTTTTTCACAGCTGAGTCTGAGCCTTCAGGTTTTTCAAATTGTGGCTTTATATTATTTTATATGATTAACAAATTTTATTATATAGAAAATACTGAATTACACTAAAAGTCACTATAGGAATCAAGAGCAAAAGCAAATAAGAGGCAAAATTATCATTGTCTTTAATGATAATTATGAAAAAGGAAGCATTGTTTCATATAAATGAGTATCATTTTAATTATTCATGCAACTTTCTTTTAAGATAGAGCCTATATAATTCTTCTATTTACATTATTTTTATTGCAATTATTTTGTACATAGTTAAAAAGCAAGTGATCCGGGATGCCTGGGTGGCCTAGTTGGTTAAGTGTCTGCCCTTGGCTCAGGTCATGATCCTGGGGTTCTGGGATCGAGCCCCACATTGGGCTCCCTGCTCAGTGGGGAGTCTCCTTCTCCCTCTGCCTGCTGCTCCCCCTGCTTGTGCTCTCAATCTCTCTCTGACAAATAAATAAATAAAATTAAAAAACAAAACAAAACAAAACAAGTCATCCTACAAGCTTACCATTAAAAAGAATACTCCTTTACCCCACCTCTCAAATTACCAGGGACTATGATTTTATTTATGTATATACGTGTATATATATATATACATATTATATAAAATTTTATTATGTATTTATTATTGTATATTTTATATACAATTTTACTATGTAAATTGTATAAATAGGATGCTTATAACAATACTATATATTAGCTTTCAAATTTACACAGTATCTTGTTTAGAGAACATTAGGATTTAGATCTTATACATAAATCTTCATTACAGATCTTCCTTTCTCTTAAGCGAATTATGTACTATATAATTCTCTTCACTCTTTCTCTGTATAGAGAAATAACTGGATGGTAGATAGATAGATAATAATAGAGATACAGTGATCTAAATTATTATTAAATGTTTATATGATTAGAATTATATAAATAGAATTTTCAGGTAAACCACACATTATAGACCATTTATATTTCTTTTACTGTATAATTTTTGTTTTTCTTTATTTCATCATAGTCTTATATTTATTTTATTTATTTAATTTTATGTATGACTTTCGCAACAACCAAATTCTCTAACTGAAGTCTAAAACTTAGACACTTTCAAATGTACCATATAGCATATCAACTATAGGCATCATGTTGTCCAGTATATTCCCAGCGCTTATGTATCTTATACCTGGAATTTTGTACCTTTTGACCACCTTCACCTAATTCCCCCATCCTCCATCCCCGCTTTTGCCAGCCACATGTCTGATTTCTTTTTTCTATGAAATTGTTTTTTTTTATTCTACGTATAAGTGAGATCGTATATGTCTTTTCCAGTTTGGCTTACTTCACTTAGCATAATGCCCTTAAGATCTATCAATATTGTCACAAATGGTAAGATTTCCTTCTTTTTTATGATTAAATAGTATTTCGTTGTATATTAAAGGTAGTGTTCCTAACAGTCTTGAATTGATTTCTCCTTGTGGTTTTTGTTTGCATTTCCCTAATGATTGATGATGTTAACTACTTTTTCATGTACCTGTTGGCCATTTGGATATCTTTTTTGTAAATATATTTATTCAGGCTCTTCATCTATTAGAATGGCTAAAATCCAAAACACTTACAACTCTAAATGTTGCTGAGGGTATGGAGCAATAGGAATAATTATATTCATTGCTGGTGAATGGTACCCATTTTGCACTTTGCCACTTTGGAGGACAGGCGGTTTCTTGCCAAGCTAAATATCAGGTTTCATACAGTCCTGCAATCATTTTCCTAGGTATCTACTCAAATGAGTTGAAACATATCCACACAAAAACCTACACATGAAAGTTTATGATAGCTTTACTCATAATAGTCAAAACTTAGAAGCAACCAAGATGTTCTTTAATAAGTGAATGGATTAAAAAAATGAAATGATCTATCAAGCTATGCAAAGACTTTGCAGAAGAACCTTAAATTAGACTTTGCCATATTATTTTGTAGGGATGGCATAACAAAATACCACAGACTGGATGGTTTAAACGACAGACTTTTTTTTTTTTTCACAATAGTGCGGGCTGGAAATCCAGTATCAAGTCAGCAGGTTTGGTTTCTCCTGGGGCTGCTCTCCTCGGCTGGCGGGTGACTACTTCTTTCTGAATCCTAACCTCTCTGCTTGCACGCCTCTCGTGTCTTGTCCTCTTCTAAAAGGACACCAGTCATGGGGCACCTGGATAGCTCATTCAAGCTCATCGAGCTCATTCGAACTCATGCAAGCATCTGAGTCTTGATTTTAGCTCAGGTTAGGATCTTGTGGTCCTGAGATCGAGCTGCACTGGGCTCCACACTTAGCAGGGAGGTTGCTTGAGATTCTCTCTCTTCCTCTCCCTTCACCCGTCCCCCTGCTCACACACTCTCTTTCTCTTTCTAAATAAATAAAATCTTTATATGTATTTGGGGGGATACCCTTCAATCCATACAATTGCTAAGTGAAAGAAGTCAGTCTAAAAAACTACATACAGTGTGATTCCAACTACATGATATTTTGGAAAAGGCGAAACTATAGACGTGGTAAAAAGATCAGTGGTTGTGGATTCAGGTGAATGGGGTTGGATAAAAATGTGGAACACAAAGCATTTTTGAAGCAATGCAGTGATTTCTTATGATGCTGCATTGGTGGATACCTGGCATTATAAAACCCATAGAACTGTGCAACACAAAGTGTGAAATGTAAAGTAAACTGTGGACTTTAGTGAAGAATGCATAAATATTTATTCATCAATTTTAATAAATGTACTACATTAATGCAAGGTGTTAATAGCAGAGATATTGTGTGGGGGTAGACTTGTGTGTAGGAATTCCGTGTACATTCTGAGCAATATTTCTGTACCCTAAACCTGCTCTGAAAATTAAGTCTACTAATTAAAAGGAATTCATCACTACGAATTAGATTTTTATGTGAGAAATGCAAGAATGTTTACTAAAAATAGCTTAAATAAGAAAAAATAACATCATACCATCATTATTGTCTCACTTTACATGTAAAGAAATGTAAAAAATAAATATTAACTCATATTCAAGTTTTAATTTCAAAATAGGAGAGATTCTTAATCCAATCCCCATTCTCTGTGTACAGCCCTCAGCAAATGCCATCCTTCTTGGTGAATATTTCACATCATTTTCCTTAAATCCATGAGCAAACATTACCTGCCCACACCAATTATCTATACCTACCATAATATCCAAGACAATAATCGATGCAATTAGAGATTTTAGAGTTTTCAAATAAAAATGGGATTTTCATAAGAAAATTATATTTGGAAAAAATATTGTGCACATAGAAAATGCAAGCAAACACAAAAGTATAAGAAATAATAGAAGTGACTAAGTACATGATCAACATTCAGATTTAAAATTAATCAATACTATTATTGAATATCAAGAAGAAAAATACAGAAGAAAAATATCACAGTAGACACTGGGAAAAGAAAGAGATAACTCATTTACCACAGTAAAGTTCTTAAGTGTTCTCATCACAAAATTAATTAATTAATAAAAAGGGCACTATGTGAGGTGACAGAACCTTTAATTAACTTGTAGTAAATATATCACAATGTATACATATTTCAAAGCACCACGTTGTATACTTTAAATATACACATTTTTTTTATTTGTCAATTATACATCAGTGAAGCTGTAACCAAAACAAAATGAAACAAAACAAAAACAAAAAACCTACAGAAACATGCATTTGCAAATACCTTAATGCTATCTGTTATGTGGCATTTGGGAAGAGGCTGACTACCACCCCAGCGACAGAGCTCATTTGACTTGGGCAGGCAGAAGCAAGATGGTTAACTTTCTAGTAATTTAATGAGGTGGATTTGATGCCCTTATGTGTGTTTGTGTGTGTGTCTGTATGTGGGAGTTCTTGTGTGTACATATGTGATATTTAAAAAAAGAATGCAGCAGTAGTATTAGGATGTCAGTTTGATACAATTTTAAAATAATTTGATTGGATTATTTTCAGTTTAAATGTGATTTCTATATAGAGACAATCTGGTATGATATGCTGTGCATAGAACAAGAGTAAGTAACCAAAATTTAGTCCTATCAATCCGATAAATATTTGTGAATATTTATCTTCATTTAGTTCCTCTTTACATTAGGTTAAATAACTGAGGTTAAGATAGATACACAAAGAAAATTAATTTAGTGGCCTTCTAGCTATAGTTTTTAATTATTAGAGTGAATATACAAAATAATGTTACGTCTTGCAAAGCTTTGTGTGTTCTCGAATAGAGAACTAAAAAGCTTTATCCAACATCAAAGGGATTTGAGATATGTTTTTAAGAGAGTAGCCTTATTATCTCCTTCTCAGTTTATTCTACACAGAATAAATTTTGCAATGCCTACAATTTCTCCAACATCATAGTCTTATGGGGATAAAGGCAAACAAATCAAAGTCTAATATTTCTCCACCTTGAAATGTCCCTGGACTTTTCCATAAAAACCCTCCAGAGAGTTTCAATATTATGTCTCTTCATTTCATATATTCTAGGGAAAATAAGAATGTATCTACTTTAGCCCATTGTTCATTAATTTCTCTACATCTATTCACCAAAGTCTTGCACAGAGTGCAATTGAAGTATTTCTCTTTTCTTTTATTACTCCTTGCCTTCAAAAGAAACCGCTATAACAAACACTTAATGTGCCTGGAGAATGTTACAATGTGTCAAATCATCAGCTTGCCATTGTCTTATTTTTTCTAAGCTGAAATCTAAAATGGAAAGAAAGCACATTACATTGCCATGTAATTTAACATGACAAAGTAAAACGATCAGAAACTGGTAATGGAAACATTGATTGACCTTTAAATATAGTTCTCGGGCTATGTTTCTATCCATAAGACTCATACTGACAAGATACATCCTGAAACACTCCAGCCACTTAAGATGCTGGAGTTAAGATATAATAAATATCATTTTAAGAAAGGGTAAATATAACATTCAATTTGGTGAAAGATGCAATTCATGAGTTACAGTGCAATTATCTCCATCTTTACTGTTCAGCCAATATGTACTTCACCTCTAGTCCTTGGAGGCAGAGCTAAATCCTTTGTATCAAAACACTACTTGACATTGGAAGGTATTTATTAAGTTATTTCGATCAACTTTCATTAATTCATCTCTTTTCTATATTCATTAAAATGCTGTCAGGTGACTGTGCTTTTCATTGATTGAAACATAAGAAGAACTCCATGTTTTGGATACACTACGGTATTTAGTTTTAGAGAAGACTCTTTAGGTCAGAGTATCAGGCACAAGTGGTCTTTCTCTATTTACCTGGACAGCGTTACAATCATTCAGAAGGCAATTCTCGTTTTTAAAGATATGCTTCACAAAACGGCAAAAGGTTTAGGATAATGAAAGATTAGACTATTTTTCTCATGAGAGTGTATCAAAATGTAGTATCATGTTGAATTTTAAGATAATTAAGTCTGTGGATTGTATGTTAAATCAATCAGTGAAACACTGCAGCATCTCAGGTGTATTTCATGAAGAACTTTGAACCTGACAAGCTACAAAGTACCGTAGTCAGTAATATTCCCTCCAAAGAATCCCGAGGAGTGTTACACCACAGGGGTGTAAACGCATAAAGCAGGGCCTGTCATATATTTGACTAAAGAAGAAGTTCTAAGTCTGAATTTACTGCACCTCCTGTCACATGGCAGCATCCCTTACTTTTTGTGAATCTCTCGTATCTCTGACTCCTGTCTTTGATATTATTTATCTTGATCCTGCCTTTTGTCTTCCGGCGTGCGTCCCTATTCTCTGTCATGATGGCTTCCTTCTGTTATGATCTGTCGAGAGAGTGGGAAATGATATTTCAGAGCAATGCACTGAGGGAATGTGTAATTCATCTGGAAAGTCTTCATGTTGAAACAGTACTTCAAGAATCATATTAAATGATTTAGTTAAGCAAGTAAAACTCAAGCCAATATCAAATGGCCTGTAAGATAAAGTGAATGATTGTGACTATGGGACAAATGAGGTACATTTATATATAAGTATAAAAATTATAATTAGAGATAAAAGTCACTAATTTTTAAATACTGTCTTACATCTCCATTTTGAGAATAAAATACAGTAAAAACAGCATGGTATTTCTAGGAAGATATACCCAATTTAAATAAAGAATAAATTATTTTCTCCTGACTTCCTGTATATTTCAATTTCCTCTCTGTCTCCCTCCCTCGTTTCTTCCTTCCCTTCTTTTTTTTATCTAAAAATTACTGAATGCTTACTTTATGCCAGATACTGTTCTAAATACATAAGAAGACAATGAAATAACCACAATGACAACAATAATAATAGTAATAAAAGATCTCTGCCCTTGTGGAGCTTATCTTCTGGTTGGGGTAGGGGAGAGGAAGAAAAATCTATAATAAATGTTTAAATGGTACGGTATATTAGAAGATGATATGTGTTGATGAAGAAAAGCAAAGCCAGGGCACCTGGGTGGCTCAGTGGGTTAAAGCCTCTGACTTCGGCTCAGGTCATGATCTCAGGGTCCTAGGATCGAGGCCCGTGTCGGGTTCTCTGCTCAGCAAGGAGCCTGCTTCTCCCTCTTTCTCTGCCTGCCTCTCTGCCTACTTGTGATCTCTCTCTGTGTCAAATAAATAAATAAAATCTTAAAAAAAAAAACGAAAAAGAAAAGAAAAGCAAAGCCAGGCATGTTCAGCATGACTGTCAGTGTGGGTGCAGGCATGACTGTGTGTAGTAGTTGATTAGGTGGTCAGGACAAGCTTCCTGAGAAAGTGAGATTTATACAAAAAGATCAGCAAATCATCCAGGCAGGTACCTGGGGGAGATAGTCTGCGTTAAGGTTTCCCTACATGCTGGGGGTGTGTGAAAGAGAACCACATTCTGTCATTTGGCTCTAAGTGCTTCTCCCCTCTCGTGTTAATCACAGCATGAATGGGTGACAACATGATACAGTGATGTACTGTCTGGGTGGAGGTTTCTGTGATGGGTCCTGCATGACTGACCACTTGATCTGCACGTAGGCAGGCAGGCCAATGCATGTTGCTTGTGAGACTCATGCTGCATAAGTGACCTTGGGAGCCTGGTTAGTTGACATTAGCTGGCCTCCAGGTCAGAAATGGCCCTTCTGGTCTGGACACCGAAAGATGTAAATCTTGCCTTCCAATCTCACCTTCCATCCCCTTCCATCCCCAGCCCAGGCTGGGCTAGCCATGCAAAATGGAATTTAGGAAGGCAAACAAACACACCTAGCCCAGGCTCCTTGAAGGTGTCAAGACATAATAACATAGGAATGCAGCTTGCTCCAACCTGCATGGAGACCATAAATTGTTTAACCTCAGACCCCATCATTTGCCCTATGGCCCTTCTAGGGATGATCAGTTGGAAGTCTCACCTGAACGCAAGATGCTCCACTCAGGCTCTCAGTCAGGACTCCAGCCTGGCTGTCTCCAAGAGGGTGCGGCAGGGGGTGCGGGAGGGGGGGGCTTCCCAGCTGGTGATGTTGGGTGCTGTAAGCACCTGATCTGATGTACCTCTGTCTTATTCTCCTTTACTGCTTACTGTTGCCCTCATCTCTGCACAAATTTCCCTTTACTTCTTTCTGTTTCTGTTAGAGCTTTATAATATCAATAACCCCCGCCCCCGAAACTGAGAGTATGCCTGCTGTCAATCTTGTCTTCAAAACAAGTGGCAAGAATGTGAACTTCAGAGTCAGAGAGGCTTGTGTTCACACAGGCTTTTTCCTACTTACCAGCTAGTAAATGTAGACTATTATTCAATCCGTGCGAACCTCAGTTTCCTTATGTAGGTCATCAGGACACCCAATTTCTTGGACTTTTAGGACAACTAAATGCCACCATGTATCTACTGAAAATCCTCAGCATTGCAGTGGCAAAATACGTCATGTTAATTTAAACATATGTGATGCTAACCCGTGCTAGTGGGAATTGGAATGAACGGAGTTCACTCTTTGCTATTTTCTACACGGTATCTACTATTCAAAAATTGATACAGACTGTATTCTCCTCATAGCACATGAATCTGTTCTTGGTGTTCCCAGGATGATGTGTGATCATTACTATGATGGAATCATTTAAATCAATTTATTTAATGCATTTTAAAAATGTTTTCCCCCAAATTAATAGTCACAAGGAATATTTTCTGGGTCACCTATTTTCCTCCTCAAAACTCCAGAGAAACAGAGAATTACAGGCTAAAACAGCTATGTTTCTTATCTGCCAAAGAAAGACTCAGGTAGACCATAAATCTGCTTAGACTCCTGCAGCCTTTCCATACCCCGGGACCACAGATACACCCCGAGGTGTGTGGCCGCTGGTTCTTCTTTCTCTGAAGCAGAACTTATCTTGAGTGCACTGATCTTATCCTTACTGTTATGCCTGTTGGTTGGACCCCACCCACATTAAAAGAGCATCATCTCCAATTTTTGTTTTATAAATAGATGTACCAAATGCATGCAATGGACCCAAATCAATGTCCAGCTGACCAAAAACATCATTTAATTCTGGGATAGCACTGACAAGGCTAATTAGTCAATTCTTAAGGAGTCCTTCTCAGGGGTGCCTGGGTGGCTTAGTGGGTTAAAGCCTCTGCCTTTGGCTCAGGTCATGATCTCAGGGTCCTGGGATCGAGTCCTGTATCAGGCTCTCTGCTCAGCAGGGAGCCTGCTTCCTCCTCTCTCTCTCTGCCTGCCTCTCTGCCTACTTGTGATCTCTCTCTCTCTGTCAAATAAATAAATAAAATCTTTTTTTTTTTAAAAAAAGGAGTCCTTTTCAAATTTGTGAAGGAAAATAATAATTCAATCCATCTCTTTAATGGTGATTTAAAAAATTTTTTTTCCAGTTCGTCATTTTAAATTTCGAACAAATATTTCACCTCTTCATTCCTGTCTCTGGAGGCTTTCTGACAACTCAGCTCTGCCAGTGTTTCCTCTTTAACGGAATACTTACATCTTCATTTAATTTTGTCTTAATTATTTCTTTTTCTCATTCATTCTTTCTCACCAGTTCCTTTGCTAAAAGTGCTAAAGTAATTTAATGAGGAAATGATATTCATTTCAACAAGCTGCTTAGGAACTACTGAATATCAAGATGGAAAAAAATGAACATGCCATTGATGAAAATTAAGTTGAAATGGATCATGGACCTAAGCATCCAAACCAAAATACAAAACTCCCAGAAGAAAATTCAGGAGAAAATCCTCATGACCTTTTAGCCAGCAAAATTTCTTTCATAAAAGACAAAGATCACGAGGCAATAAAATTGGAAAAATAAATTAATATGATATCTTCTCTTTAAAGACACCATTTGGAAAATAAAAATTAAAATGACACAAATTGATATGTTATTTTTAGCTTATATAAATCTGATGAGAACTTGTATGCAGAATATATTAAAGAACTTTCAAAGTCGTTAATAATAAAAACAAAAAAGCAAAAATGGACAAAATATTTGATTAGGCACTTTACTAAAGAACTTTTATGAATGGCCAATAAACGTAAAAACAAGCATTCCACCTCATGTGTCATCAGAGAAATGTAAATTAAAACTAGTGTTGTGTACCAGTACATGCTACTACCACATCATGGCCACAGCTAAAGACTGACAGTATCTAGTGTTGGCAGGTAGGTGGAGCAAGTAGTTATACGAGGCTAGTGGAAATGGAAATTATTTCAACTTTGGGAAATAATTTTGTAGTTTTTGTGAAATTAAATATGTGTTTCCACATTACTCTGCAATCTGTCCAAAAGAAAAGAAAATGTAATTCCATACAAATTCTTTTACATGACTTTTCATAACAGCTTTATTTCTAAAGGCTGAGATTTGGAAACAACTTACATGTCCATCAATGGATAAATGCATAAACAAATTTGGTTATTTCTGTAAAACGGAATACTACCCATCCAGAAAAAGAAATGAACTACTGTTGCACAAAATGATATGGCTGATCTGAAAAATATTGCTGAGCAAAAGAAGCCAGACAAAATGGTATATAATTCCATTTGATGTCTCCTTTCCCAGAAGAGCAGAGAGGGATTCCAACTTTGTGCTGGATTTGAGCATGAGAAGGCATACAGACAAGAGCCATGCAAAACTAAGCAGACCCATAGCCATAGCAAAATCACAGCTGCTACTATGAACTGTGAATGATAAATACAGATCTTCCTCCACTTATGATGGCATTACATTCAAATAAAGCCATTGTCAGTGAAAATATCATTAAGCCGAAAATGCATTTAACACAGCTAACCTCTTGTACATCACAGCTTAGCGTACGTCTACCTTAAACAAGCCTGGAACACTTCCATTAGCTTATAGTTTGGCAAAATAGTTTGACACAAAGATTATTTTATAATAAAGTGTTGACTCTCTCATGGGATTCACTGAATACTGGACTGAAAGTGAAAAACAGAATAGTTGTGTGGGTACAGAAGGTCCTCGGTGTATTGGCTCTTGACCCTTGTTACTGCGTGGCTGACTGGCAGCTGCCTCTGGTGCCCAGCTTCCCAAGAGAGGAACGTCTCACATATCAACGGCCAGGGAAAATACCCAAATTTAAAATTCCAAGTATGATTTCTACTAAATGTTTACCACTTTCACACCATTGAAAAAATTGTAAGTCGAGCAATTTTAAGTCGGGACTGTAAATCTTTGGCGTAAGTCACTAAGATTTTGAGGCTTTTGTTGTCATAGCAAACCTGATTAGCATAAGAAAACACAGAATACCCCCCCAAAATGGATAGATTTTTAGGAATGATTTCTTTGAGTTTATGAGAAAGAATATGATCTAGTATATAAATGCCTGCCTCTTTGGAGGCTCTAATCCAACAAAGAGATGAACCCATGCAAAAATAATAGATCACAAATATATATATAATGATAGATATTCATACATAGTAAGATATAGTGACATGTACATTTATGCCATCCAGAAAAAAAAATGGACTGGAAAGTAAATTGCAAATATATTTCTTTCTATAGAAATATAGAAACCCCCATGACATATTCCAGCTATGTGACACTATTTTGTTATTGATGGTGTTCTGCTAGTTGCCATTTGGTTAGCAAATTCTTTCTTCATTCAGAAAACCTGATTAAATGTCTTGCTATAAACTTACACTCTTCCCTCTCTACAACGTGAGTGCTTTTGAAGATGTGTATGTTGCGTGGTAACCATACTTCTAAGTAACACATTGAAAAACAATCTCTTAGAATCCTATAAATAACACCAACACTGTAGGCTCCTTACAGTATTTTACTTCTTAGAGAGAAACCACAGATTCACCATTTCTGTATTTTTTGTGATGGGCAAAACAAACATGATCTTAAACAACAACCTAAAAGTACTGTAGTATTGATAGAAAACCAAATGAAGATATTAGAACATGGAAAGAGTTATCCTGATCTGGAGTTTTGAATGGAATTCTGGAACATGATAATTAACTAATAGACTAGTATCTCTGATGACAAACATAAATAGAACCTTTGGAATCTTTTGAGTTTCAGACCCAAAAGATTCTGCCTCTCCAATCTAAAATGACCCATGGATATCTAAATACACCTCTGGCTGAATTCATGATCTTACCTAAATCCTCCAGTCCTTATGGGGACAATCTGGAGATTATTATAATTAACCTAAACATACATCTGCCAATTAAACCCATCCTCTTACACTATCAAATCCAAGTTATGCCCATTTCCTAAACAGTTTCTAAATCTTTCTATTTCTTCATCACTGCTAACTCTCGTAATTTCTTTTAGTTCTTCCAACAGAAGACATCCCTATTTATATTCTTTTCCTTTGTCTCGTTTTCCTATGATTTTCTCACTACTTCTGAAATCACGTTTCTAAAATAAGAACTGCATCATTTCCTTAAAATAATCAGTAGTCTCCTATAAATTCCACACTTCCTACTATAGTGTCAAAGTAATTCATAATCTGGCTCCTGTCTACGTGTACAGAATTATCATTAATTATACCTCAGGACATGATCTACGCCTTGACTATTTATAGCTAACATTTATTGAATGGTTCTTTGTAATAAACTCTCTTCTTTGCATATATTACATTGTATATAATACTTCATTAAAAAATCACAACAACTCTATGAGATAGAAAACATGAGTATTCTAGTTTTACAGATAACTAAGCCCAGAGATGTTAAGAAATTTAGGCAACATCACACAGTTAATAAATATCAGCAGTTAGACGTCAACCCAGCCTCCCACTTAAAAGCCATTATGTTCTAACAGGACTGGAGAATGATCATTCCATGACCTGGAAGCAATACGTATCATCAGTCTTCCTTCCATACCTTTGAAGATGATATTTCCTCTGCCTGAAATTTCCTCTTTCCCTGTATACAAATAGAAATTTCATTTTTCTTTCAGATTTCTAGCAATGTTTGCACACTGTTAACTCTCTGATGTTTTATTGTAATTCTTTTTAAAAAATCCTAAACCCAAAATTTAGTTAATGCACTGCCTACCTCCTTCAGTAGGGAATAAATACCTTGAAGACTAGTGTGTTTTAATAAAGTTTATATTTTTACTGAATATCATGTAGGACGTGCTTTGCACATACATGCTGGCTGAATAAGTAAGTCAGATTTATGCAATAGTAATGAAAGCCAGAAGCCAAAATACTTGGCATGGTGTTGGCAACAGACGATTATGGGAGAAAGGCTGGAGTTTGTAAGGATTAAATGTAAGGTCTTTTTCCAGCAATCAGTCCCACAGCACAGTGCTGAGGTTATGTGTCACCTTAGAAATATTTTCCATGCAGTACATGGAGATAAGCACGGAACTCTGGGTAGACGAGGTGATTTTATTTTCTCACTCTCTCTCAGAATCAACGTATCCTCTTCTATTCTGTACTTCATCCTCCACACCCGTTCTCCATTTGTGTGGCACCATAGAAAAATATTATGCTTTTTCTGATACTTTTGGTTTTAACCAGTATTTGGTAATCTTTGGTTAGCTATCCGAATGCGAGTGTGGAGAAGTCTCATTCTGAATACTATGCTTTTCCCTAAAATAAATTTAATTTAAAGGTCTATGTGGATCCTCTTCAATCTTTAATTTTTAAATATTTGGCAACTATATATATATATATATATATAGAGAGAGAGAGAGAGAGAGGCTATATATAAATATTAAAGACTATAAAATATAGGCTATATATAGAGTCTAAAAACAAGTTTATGATATCATTTGTTAAATGACTATTTATATTAACTTTCAGTTTTCTCATTGGTTCTCAAAATCTTAAAAACAGAGCTTAGTGAAAGTGTAAGTATGACTGCAAGAAGTCTTGTAGTTATGTTTTTGAATAACAATTTTTAAAATAATGACCTACCCTCAATACATGTGTGTACACGCACACATACACATGCACATATATACACACATACGTGAAACGGTTACTTAAAATATTTTTATTGGGGTGCCTGGGTGGCTTAGTGGGTTAAGCCTCTGCCTTCAGCTCAGGTCATGATCTCGGGGTCCTGGAATTGAGTCTCGCATCAGGCTCTCTGCTCAGCAGGGAGGTTGCTTCCCCTTCTCCCTCTGCCTGCCTCTCTGCCTACTTGTAATCTCTCTCTGTGACAAATAAATAAATAAAATCTTTAAAAAAAAATAAAATATTTTTATTGAGGATAGGTCTGTAAACAAAAGTCTACATTTTTGTGTTCTTTCTTTGTCTGACATTTCAAATCATTATATTTGTTAACCTCAATTCATTTATGATGTGTACTTTCTTTTTTAAAGTTTTTATTCAAATTTCAGTTAATTAACATACAGTGTAGTGTTAGTTTCAGTTGTACAATTTAGTGATTCAACTATGACAGCATACTTTCATTACATATTAGAACCTTTCCCTTCCATAGGTTGTCTGGTAAAAATGGAAATGTTTCTTCTACAATTATGAATTCCAACCAAAACTCCCTTATTTAGGTATCAATTTTTTGGTAATCAATTATTAAGATTCAGTTATTCATGTGGGCTTAGCTAAATAGATTAGTCCAATATTATGCACACATTAAATAATATTACAATACATTGCATAAATATCTGAGGAAATTTTGATATGATAAAAAACCATCATTAAATCAAATTCTACCTCCTACATGATTTTAAAAACAAAGTAGTTTTATGCCCTAAAGTTCCTCTCGACTGTGAGTTCCTCAAGATGGGAAATCTGTCTCATTTTCCCCTTTTGGTCCAGTACCAAATTATTTGCTTTCCATAACAAGAGATAAATAAGTGACTTTTAATTAGTTGCAGCTTAGTGAATTATGTTTTTATTAGAAAGTTGTGAAAAAGAGCTTAAGGAATTGGGGAAAAAAAGATTTATTATCACTTAAGAAAGACTATTTAGTTATTTGAGCTTCATGTTTCTCCTTTATAGAGGACAAGAATTTTATTAAATGCTCTACCAATCTCTCAAGGCTGTTATAGGGAATAAATTACCTAGCAGATATTGGTAGTTTCTCATTTGCTATGTAATACACAAATCTGGGGTATAATTAATACCACTTTATCTGCCCAAAAGAGTTTCTAACCCACAGCAATAGAAAAATAAGAGTGGTTCTCATTTTCTCCACAGGGAGGTTGCAAAGAAATTACTTATGATTTGAATTCATAGATATAGAGACAGAAGATTAGAAACATTTCATTACATTTGCTTCTGGTTTCCTTCACCTTTGTAGAATTTGTGTTACAGTTTTGTCAAATAAAGTAAAAGGTTACTTACTCTGGTTTCATTTTCAATCTCAGTCAAATATACTCTTTTATGAAACTAATTATTACTTTGAAATATTTAAATTGGTATTAAGGTTAATACAAAGATTGTTTAAATCTTTAAAATATTAAAAATATACATATCATATCCCTAAACGGTCATGAGTAAAATGACCTTTATGCTGCTTTGCTTAGAAAATTGAGTTTTGGGGCGCCTGGGTGGCTCAGTCGTTCAGCGTCTGTCTTCCACTTAGGTCATGATCCCAGGGTCCTGGAATTGAGCCCCGCATCGGGCTTCCTGCTTGGTGAGAAGCCTGCTTCTCCCTCTCCCACTCCCCCTGCCTGTGTTCCCTCTCTTGCTTTGTCTCTGTCAAATAAATAAAAAAATCTTAAAAAAAAAAGAACTCTTAAAAAAAAAGAAAATCGTTTTTAAGTTTACTTCATAATGAGACCACTGAAATCATATTACATGTAGAGTAATAAGAGTTACTTGAAAGAAAGTGCATTCTTATATTTAATTTTAAAGAATAATTTATTATTACCACCATAATTTTTACATTTGCAAATATTTCTATTATATATTTAGAATGAAATTATCTATTTCAAATAATAATGTGATATTTTAATCTATTACATTATATTTCAAATAATAATGAGCCTGATTGTTAAAATTTTTTTCAGATGATAAGGGATACTTAATTAATTTGATGTTGGCAGCAGAAAGATACAGTAAATATTCTTAAAATGTGAAAATAATGCAAGAAAAGCAACTTAGTAATTAGAAAGAATAGACTATATATAAATCCCATGGTCATCTCCTATAAAGAAAAATAATTTTCCACAATTCAGTATTTATTAAAGATATAATGAAAACAATTACTTTCATAGAGAGTTATTTAGAGATTTTATGAAATGTTCAAGGAATGGAAAGTAAGTATTTTTATGATACTGCAATTCAGGAGAAACATCTGGTCGCCCTATAAATTTTGGACTCATCAGCAATTAGATGATATTTAAAATTATGAGAAGATTTTCTTAGATCTGATGAGATTGAAAAGATGAGGGGAAAATGGCAAAATAGACTCACAAGGCCAGTTAGTTATTTTGGAAGAAAACCAAGGAGAGAGCGTATGACTACTATCCAAGTCAAACACTGGTTCAGTTCAGAAAAAACTGTTAAATGATGTTGGCAACTCATGTAACTGAGAAATAAATTAATATTAAGTTGGAAGATAGTATGTAAAACATTGCATAATTTATTTGGAAATCAAGATCAAATGAACACAAAATTGAAAAACATAATTTTAAAAGGTATGGTAGAAAGAGATAGAAACCAGAACTGATTAAAAAGAATAAAATATCTTATA
>LNAC01000089.1:2771975-2840761 GCA_002007465.1 Ailurus styani | reverse complement strand
CATCTAGTGGGTAGCAAGGGCAGCCGCTGCACATCTTACAGTGCACGGGACAACCTTCCACTACAAAGAATTATCCTGCATGAAATGTCAAGAGTGTCTAGGTTGAGAAACCCCGATGTATAGGAAGATAAAAATAAAATAAACAAGTATGTTCAACTGCCACAGGAAGAATGTATCCAAGATCTATACAAAAATGTATACTTAAGGTCTAAAATACTGACAAGCTGAAGCAAGCCAAAGTTGTGGAGAGATTATGGGAGAAATGTTTGTTCTTCACTAGTTCTATGGGGACACCAAATTCAGAAGCAACCACTTAGACACTAAGGCCAGATTTATAGTGCAAATTATTTATGTGAAAGATGATCCCAGGAGTCCCTGGGAAGGAAAAGCAATAGATAAAGTGTGTCTCTGAAGCATGTAACCACTGAGAATACCTAAAGTTAAATCCTTCTGGAAAACACTGTCAAACAGTGAGGATCATATGCCTTGGAACTGTCACAAAATCAAGGACAAGTCACTGAAGTATTTATTGATATACCGGTACCCACTGGTCAGTGGATGAGGTCGGCTTCTGTTGGAAAGATTTCTTACACAGGTGGAAACCTACCTTTAGTTACTTTTCCCTTATTGATCTGTGTCTGCTTTGGAAGCACAGAGGTCACATTCAACCCCTTCTGGACATTATGACTTTATCGCTACTGGAAGATAACTGACAGTAAGTTGGAGCTGGCCCATAAAGCCCGTGAGGGCTAACTGTGCATTTCTTGACATCTCCATGGTCAGTGACGTCATACTGGTAGTTTGAAATCAATCATGATGCATTTGCATCCCAGAAACTGGAAAAATATGAATCAGAGCTTCCTCAGAGAGCTGGTTGTCAGATCGCCATCAGAGACCCTGGAAAATTGCTCCCACCTCCCTGGGTCTTTCCAGTAGCTAGCTAAATTCACTGCCTGGAGAAAGGACATAGACGTATCTGCATACCTTTGCTAGATTCATTTTCATTTACCTCTATTTTTCCTTTAATATTTTAAAATGAACCAATATTGCTATTAAACAACACTTTTAGCATCCATCTTATGATATTTTTTTATTATGTTATGTTAGTCACCATACAGTACATCATTAGTTTTTCATGTAGTTCTCCATGATTCATTGTTTGCCTGTAACACCCAGTGCTCATTACAACATGAGCCTTCTTTAATACTCATCACCGGGCAATTTCCTTATAGGAGTATTGGAAAGAAATTGATCACTGTGGGTCTTGCTTTGTATAACTTGCTCAATAATTTAATCTGCTAACATAATTAAAACAAGTTAATGCTTCCGTATGATATGAGGGAGGAAATACTAATCATTATCTTCTCTGGAGAATGATGCAAAAGTTTTAACATTTTTTTTATTGCTATGTTCCTGGAGAAATAAAGCTTGAGTAGAAGAAAAAGATCTGTTGAAATGTAACTTAGCCAAATTTGAAAATCACTCACCCTTAATAAGCAGCAAGAGCCCTGCAGTGTCTTCTCTAATTCCTTTAAATAATTTATTTGTATCTTCCCTGCATGGAAGTTATATAGGGGAAGTTAAGGCATTTTTTTTCTTCACATGACCTTTTAGCTTATAAGTACATCAAAGATAGGTCTGAGCTGCTCAGAATAAATGTCTCCATTTCAAAATGCATGCTATGTTATTTTTAATGATGTTACATTACAAAATGGCTTATTTGACAAGACCACAGGATTTATTTTAGAGGTGAAAGTAGTACATTCAACATGGGCTTTGATTTTTATTTCTGCATTTAGCATGGCTTTGATAGAATAAGCATATTAATTTTGGTTCACTTAAAAAATTCATAAGCTATTGCTTTTCTATTCAAAGTTATGACAGAATAAGAAAACTGAATCTTTTCCAAAAGTATGGATGAAAATGTCTGTTAACAGAGAAACCCTGGTCTCCTGTGTATTCATGAGCATTACTGAAAGCACTTCAATTTGCAATATATAACAATAGAATCTTCAGTGATTGAGTGAATTCTCATCTTTGTTTTACTTCTTTACTTAGCACCTACAAAAAAAATTTAAAAATATTCAGTATGGCAAAAGCAAATCATAAATGAAAGTATAAATCAGCCATCATTTCAAGTTTATGAAACCTCAAACCTCAACCATGAGCATTTATTATTTCATGGGTCCTGAAGTTCACTCTGCCAGGCATTTGGGATGGTCCCAACAATTTAAATTTCTGATGAATTCTAATATAAGTAAGAAGAGATGGTGGATCTACCTCCAACTCTCCTTGTGATTGTAAGCTTTAGTATAAATACCATCCATTTTTCTAAGAGACAACATCATATTTTATTCAGCTAAATATTAATGGTTATTCTGTGATTAATTTGTTTAAAAATTAGTGTCACAAAATCAGGAACAAGGACCACTTCCTGATACATATATCATCTTTATAAGTAGAACAGAAAGAGAAAATTCAATAAACAAAATATTATTAGAGAAACTGCTAAGAATGACCATGTAAATATAATATTAAACCAGCATGAATGTAAGACTTCAGTGTTTTCCTCTGTTCCTCCTGAAATATGAACTTGTTGATATGAATTCCCAATCCAATGCCTGCATGAACTTTGCTAACCTGCAAAATCCTATCTAAAGGTATCCTTTTGCTTTCATCTACAAGAAGTTTGGCCGAAGAAAAAGAAAAACAACTCTACTATTGTATTAGTCTTCAGACATTTTTTTACTTTAGCTCATAGATCATATTTTAGGAGGTCCAGACCAGTTGTCGCTGTACTTTCAATGCCATTGGAATGCAAGACCACACCCTTAAATCAAAGAGCAGTGGCTCAGGATGCTAGAATTTTAGGTCCTTGCATCCTGTGCTTTCTCAAGAACGGGGTTTAGCCAGTTCTCCATGATCTGTTCTCTCTGAACAAATTAAGATGCATCATGGACCAGCTACTAACAAAAAAGAAAGAAAAAAGAAAAAAAGATTGCCCAAGATTTGCCATTTTCTTATATATTTTTTGGCTGCAGTATCTTTCCAATCCATCAGTGAGAAAACAACTATTTCAGAGTACCATGTTAAGCTATAAGACTCATTTTTATATAAAAATACACATATGTACATACATATATTCATCTATTTTTAAAATATTTTATTTATTTATTTATTTATTTATTTATTTATTTATTTGAGAGAGAGAGTTTGTGTGAGCTGGGGAGGAGCAGAGAGAGAAGGACAAGCAGACTCCACACTAAGCATGAAGCCAGCTAGGGGCTCGATCCTACAACCCTCAGATCATGACCTGAACCAAAATCAACAGTTGGACACAGCTGAATGAACCACCCAGGTGCCTCCATATATTCATTTATAAGTATGTTTATTTTTTGAAAGAAATTTCTTCATAAAAAATTTAATTTCAAGTGTTATGTTCACAAAACTGTCCTCAAAGTATGCTTTTTGCAGGCATTTCATACAGTGTTAAATATTTGCCTAGTACTTTAACATTTAATTGAACCATTTCAAGAAATCTGTAAGGTAGGTATCTTCATTGATGTTTTGTTGGTATTTATTTACAGATAATTGACAAATTAGAGAATTTATTCAGAATAACAGTGCAATAATGTTTCTAAATATGTCTCTAATGTGACTTCCATGGTACTTCAATTATAACTTAAAATAAATACTTTTTCTTTTCAGTCTCTAGAACTAGGGAAAATTAACCTATAAATTACACATTATACATTAAATATCAAATTTTAAGTGTATAATGATCATTAGAAGCATAGTACTTATAATCATGATTATTATAAGTATTGTTGATATATAGTTAATGATAAGTGTTATGTACAATTATGTATAATGTTTGTATATGTGTATATATAGATAGTATAGGTAACTATTCAGCCACAGTATAATTCATAGCCACAGTATAATTCAAAGACTTATGTAGTCTACCTTGAAAATTAACTTACTCTTTTTTTATTATACTGTTTTATTGTGGAAATATAGCCTAAGGACCAATGCAGAATGCATGTTTTTAGGACTAAATCTATCTCTTCAACAGCTTGACCCGTCTCTCCTCTTAGACAGTGATAATCTGGCCTGTGGTGAGAAAGAAGGTAGGCAAAGTATCCAGGATTAGCCAAAATTATATAGCCTATTTCACAGAAGAAAATTAAGGATACTTTTAAGTGCTTAACACAGATCCAGAAGCATGTGATATGCTCTATACACTTGTCTAATTATGTTTATTTGACTTTGTTTCTGTAGAAAACATCAGTCACACATATGCATGGATCATTACTAAGTCATGTTTGTAAAAAGGGCACTATGTTAAACAGTTATTAAAATATATATATATGTAATCTGGATTTTATAAATTTAATAATTTTGAACAGGAAAACCTAAAGAAATAAGGCTGTGTTCGCTGTACAGGTTTTCCAACATGCAGATATCAGGGAATATCCAATGTTTCTCTCAAAAATCTTTGTATTTAATGTATTACTACTTTGTTTCTTTGCATGAAGTCATTAATTAAATAATTAATTATCAATTATTAGCCACCATTGTGTGCTTAATAAAAGCAGTATCCTAATTTTTAGAATATGCAAAATTTTTATTGGCATTTTACTAAGCAGGTAGGCTTGGGTTCTCTTTCATAAGAGCACCTCTTTCTTCATAAAGCAATTGATTACCATGAAAGCTTTTGATAGCCTAAGAATCCCTGGACAAATGAAGTGAAACGTGGTGATGAGTAGACCTGAACTTGGCACAGAGGAACACATAGCCAATGCATAACATAGGCTCAGCTATTTTATTTAGAGAATAGTATTTTCTCCGTATGGCTATGTTTTTTCCCAGATTTCTGACTCCATTAACACACACACACACACACACACACACACACACACACACACACACGCGCACACACTGTTCCTCCTATGAATAGCTGGAAACATAGGCTTGTACCCAGGAGTACCTAAGAGTGCAGCAACACTGCAGACTCCTTTATAGGTATCATGTCATTGAAGGGATATTTGTGACCATCTGTGCCATGTATTTTTGCCTATATTTGAGTGACAGGGGTATGCTCTTTTGTACATGGTGCTAGACTGATGTCAAATGGAAGCGTTGTCTT
Organism: Ailurus styani; assembly: GCA_002007465.1. NCBI lineage: Eukaryota > Metazoa > Chordata > Mammalia > Carnivora > Ailuridae > Ailurus > Ailurus styani. The sequence continues at coordinate 2,835,612 of LNAC01000089.1, read as the reverse complement.
AGCTGTACTGTAGCAAGATTCCTTTTCTTTATTAAAATTTTAATGCAACCAATTTGTTTATTTTATTGGAGTAAGAACACTTAACCATAGATATATAATATAATACAAATACTGCACCATACATTATTTGTAACTGTAACTCAGCTCCTCTCTTGTCTATCAAAAAGCATATTATTTGATACAACGTGTCTTAGCATTCAAGTCCTGCCTCTACTCCTAATAAGCTATATAACCATGAACAAAACAACTAACATTTCTGAGCTTCAGTTTCCTCAGCATTAAAATGCTAATAATATTGCCTGTTTATATTCGCCTGCTAATAAATATAGTATCAGAAGAAATATCACTCACATGATTAGATGATAAACACTAGGATTCTATGAATATATAAAATCCTAATATGAATTCAAATTCTTATGTGTGAAGTGCATATGTAGAGAAACAGCCTCTGAAACAGTGCACAATAAAATATTTAGCTTCATTTTTTCTTAAAATAGAATAAAAATGTAGAAAAATAACAAGAATTAGTTATTTTCTTCATTCAATTGTTAAAATCCTCTGGAACATTTAAAAATATCTCTTGGCTAGACTCAGAGATTCATGCACTCTGCTTAATTATTCCCTATTCAAGGGAAATAAGGGAAATTCATTGCATTTTATGTAGACCCTTCAACTACCAAATTAGAAAATTTGGCACACATTCCTAAGACAGAAGAGAGATATAAATAGAACACATTCAACTTCTTGGAAGCACAGTCTCTTTAAAGAGAAAAAAAAATTTATTTACAGCCATCAGGAGATAAATGCCTTTCTTGATAAGATGTAAACTTCTTTTTTTGCAGTTAATCATTTTGTTCTTCCTACAATAATGCTTGTTTTGTTGTCAGTCAACCTGAATGTGTACTTGAGGGTATCAGTTTAGAAATGTGGCAGCTCGCGCTGCCATTTCCACTTCACACTGAGAATCTTCATATTATTTGCACAAGCAGCTTGGATTATTCTAACGAATGAGTAGATCAAACAGACAACATGATAAGTATGTTAATAGTTTGATGAAAGACAACCAAGTTTATTTGGACTTTCACCAAATTATTTTAACCCAATAATCCATTAATTAATCCATATCACCAGAATGACAGAGTATGAGACCCCAAGCCCTGTCCCCTGATAAAGATCAACTATCAAAATGCCGTCCAAAACCAAAAATAGCACTAGAGTACACTTACAGATTTCAGCCACACAGTGAAACAAAACACCTGAGAAAAATCACACAAAAAAGGAAGGAAGTTTCATTTTGCTTTATCGTACCATCTTCTGCGTCAACGCTGCTCATGGCCAAGAGGAAGCTCTCCACTTAGAAAGAATGCCCTTCACTCTGCTCCCCCTTTCCTTTGGATGCAGCCCCCATCCCCAGTCTTTCAGGGCACCATGTGAAGGACACTTCAGTTTTACCCATCCAGAGAATGGGCAAAGCTGAGACAGAGAGAGTTGGCTAAGAACAAGGAAGAAAAGCAGGGGATTTCAGTATCAGCCAATGTATCAGAGCAATCTTTATCAGCAACATGTTGAATGATCAGAATTCCGAATCAGATAACTAATGGAGACCATCCACGGGCTCTTCAAACAGAAGATTCTAAATAGAGATTCAATTCTTCAATATCCATTTCAGTCTTCTCATCCTTTCATAAGTCAGCATCACATATACACTTCATGGCAGACAATATTATTTGATTATAAAGGAGACATTTTACTCCCTCCTTTTGAAAAAACAAAACAAAAGCAAGATGTACTTGAGGACCAATGATAACCCTGTGCAAGTTTCTGAGATAGTTGTTTTCTTAGCTTGGTTTACAAACTAGACGTGGCTATGAATATATATATTTTTTTATTTTAAAATTTTATTTTCTTTATTTATTTTGAAAGAGAGAGAGCAGGGGTGGGAGGTGGAGGGCAGAGGGGAGAGGGAGAGAGAGAATCTCAAGCAGACTTCACACTGAGTGCAGAGCCCAATGCAGGGCTTGATCTCATGCCCCTGAGATCATGACCTGAGCTGAAGTCACGTTGGATGCTTAATCGACTGAGCCACCCAGGTGCCCCCTATGAATATATTTATATCTCCTGTAAGGCAATAAGGCAAAGTGTTCTGGTGGATTTCTGAGAGAGAGGAGATCCATGTGAAAAAAAGCCCCTCTGCTTACCACACACTGTCTTTGAATTTGGGCATAAAAAGTGCAATTGATTAAGGAGATAGCATAATGAGATTCAGGGCAACACACTGAGAATGGTTAAAAAGAGAGATAGGTTAATTTGTTGACCTTCTAGAAGATTCTCTGGCAGTAGGATAATTAAGTCTTTATTTCTTTAGCCACTATTAGTTGGATATTCTGATATTTGCAGTTGATATAATACTAAATGAGTAATCAAAAATTTTCTGTACTTGTGCATACTAATTTTCTTCTAAAATCATGGTTACAAATGTGCCACACTTTAATTCAATGGTGTTAATATTAACTATTCAATTTACGAAGCCAATATTGCTTGGCAAATCTAGCAAGTGAATACATACACCAGGGCTGTTCCTTACTTTCAGAGGTCTTTCAACATATTTTGGACATAAGAGCAAGATTGCATGTCATCTTCTTGGCAAGACTCCTCCTTCTCCTCAAATTCTCTCCTTGTCTTCTGATCCTAAGGGATCACATCAATGTTTCTAAAATGGTAATCTGTGTATATTTCAGTGTGCTTAAATTACTTTCTTTTTTTCAAGAAGCAATATAACCCAGTATTAGTTACACCACGTTATTCAATGCCCTGCACAGAATATTGTCCACTTAGATACTTTATTCGTATTTTCAAACATTACTTAATTTGTTTACTTAATAGACATTTCTTGAACAGTAGTAAGGATGGGCAGAGGCTTGAGGAAGTGAAGCATATTTTTAAGGACTAAGAAGTCATGCTTCCCGCCCTCTAGGAGCTCATGATTTGCTTTTACAATTAAAGAAATATATGGTATATTTTTAGCATACATTATTACAAATGCATTATTAAAATAACAATGAAACAAAAACCCCATCACCTTCATGACCAACAATAATTAATTCTTCCATACAGACTTGGAAAGTAAGTCACAGAAAAAGATACATCCAAGTTTAGGTAAGAAGAACGTGTTGTATTTGGAAGAAGAATGAAGGGCGTTGTGGAAGTGTGAAGAGCATGGAGATTTAAACAGGTTTGGAATTTTCAGAAGGAAAACATACTTTTTGATGTGTTACTAGTTTAGACAGTAGAATAATTGTAGAGATTTTTGACATTAATTTGAAAATGCATATATAAGATGTGATCAGTAAAAAAACTGAAGTATCTACACCTGAATCCCATGCACTGTTTCAGACATTAGAGCTAGTTATCATGTTTTTGGTTTTTGTTTCCTTCCAAGAACATGGGAAGATCAAATTTTCATGTTCCCTTGAAGTTTAAGAATTTTTTTTTTAATTTTATTTATTTATTTCACAGAGGGAGAGAGAGCACAAGGAGGCAGAGAGGCAGGCAGAGAGAGAGAGGGGGAAGCAGGCTCCCCGCTGAGCAGGGAGCCCGATGCGGGCCTCGATCCCAGGACTCTGAGATCATGACCTGAGCCGAAAGCAGAGGCTTTAACCCACTGAGCCACCCAGGCGCCCTCCCTTGAAGTTTAATATGACTATGTAACCACCCACAATTTATTGGAGTCTTTCCTATGCTCCCCAAATCTCAAAGTTGCTTTGACTGTTGAGTATTATATCTCTTCTCAAATTTACAGGGTAAGTGTCCATCATGTGTAGTGGAAATATATTCTCTTTTCTAATATTTTGACCTATCTCTTAATAATACTAATATTAATACTAATACTTTTTAGGTACACGACAATGCCAACTCTTTTCCATCTTGAAATAAAACCAAAAACATTAAAAAAAACTATAACAAAATACTCTTCCTTTTACCCTGTATGCCCTCCAGTGACTGACTCTTGTTATCTTTCAATGATCCTGCTTAGCCATTATGAAATAATTGCATATGGTTATTCTCACCAATTTTATATCTCACTCACTGAAGCCACTACCATCTTGGCGGTAGGTGTTGACTTTATCAAGCTCTCATGATGGCATATTATATTATACTGATAATTTTATATATTTTTTCTGATGTATTTATTTTATTTTAGTATACAATTTTTTTTGGAAACTTAGCTATACTTAATTTTTTTGCATATCTTTACTAATGAATATCTGATTTCACCAATTCAAAATTTGTTGGGAAGCTAATGCAAACTGTTGGCATTCTTGAGGAGCTGGAATGACAAAAATTGGTAGTTATGAATTACTTATTCACATACCACATACCTACTAAGAAATGGTATGTGGTAAATAATCTAGGCTTTCACTTGAGACATCCAAAATACAGCCTGTATTCTAGTAATTGTGGTGAAGGACATATGATAAATTCTTCTCAAAGAATAAAACCCAATTTGGGATCATTACAATCCTGATTAGATTAATATTATCAGCTAGTATCCTAATTTCTTTCCAGATTCAAAATATATTCTACTCTGAAAATACTATTACATTATTCAGAATACAATTACTACAACCTTAACAGTTTCACAATTTTTTAATGTCAAAAGTCAAGAAAAAAATGAGAAAATAACATGTTGCTTTGAAATACTGCAGTAAGTTGGCCACCGACATTTCTAAAGGAACTATATAATACAAGAGGTAGTCGAATACCCCTACATTTTTTAAAGAAAATGACTACTGATCCTTAACTTTATACCCAGTAATTGTATCCCCCAAATGAAGTAAAAATAGACACTTGAGCCAAACACATGTTGAGAGATTTGACACCAAGAGAACTGCACTGAAACAAATATTTAAAAAGTTCTTGAGACTTGTAGAAAATGTTCACTGATGAAAGTACAAAGACTAAACTTTTTATTTTTTTTAAGTTTTTAACCTTTATTTTTCTCTTATTTCATCTTCCTAATATCACAAAATGTTCTCAAACTAGAAATTTTAACCACTAAATTTGTGATTAGTGAAAATGGCAAATTGACATGTTTCCTTTATTTTATACTTAATAACTGTGCAAATTATTCTTTATTTCCTCCTGACTCCTCTCCCTTTTGTTGCACTATTTTTAAATTGTCATTTCCCCTGTAGTTATTTTAGAGCTTATGTTGGCTTTCTGACATTTACACTAAAATATATTTCATATGCTTGACTTAAAGACAAAATGTTAACAATTTAAAAAACTTAGTATAAATGAACTACATTGATAGAATGAAAGCACTCATTTATATAGCATTATAATTACCAGAATTTATTCTGCATGCTTTAAATATAAGAATTTATTTAGGGCACCTGGGTGGCTCAGTGGGTTAAAGCGTCTGCTTTTGGCTCAGGCCATGATCTCAGGGTCCTGGGATCGAGGCCCGCATCAGGCTCCCTGCTCACCAGGGAGCCTGCTTCCCCCTCTCTCTCTCTGCCTGCCTCTCTGCCTCCTTGTGATCTCTCTCCCTCTGTGAAATAAATAAATAAATAAAATCTTTAAAAAAAAAGAATTTATTTATGCATTCTCATGCATATATTTTCCACATATTTATATTCCTAATTTTCCATAGCCTACATTATNTTTATTTGTGCATTCTCATGCATATATTTTCCACATATTTATATTCCTAATTTTCCATAGCCTACATTATAGATTTTAATACCCTAGGGTAGAGGAGTATTTAAGTCAGGGTGTAAAGTACAAATTCTGAGAGCTTTCCTTCCAAGAAATTTGTAGCTGTTAGTAGGGAGCCAGTGAAGGTACCCATCTTATGGCAAAATATATATCTGTCATTCCTAGTGGAACTGAGATTAACGACCAATTCAAACCAGGGGCATTTGATTTGCTCAGCCTGAATTTACTCTCAAGTTTGTGCATGTCATGAGATGAAGGATTCTACTAGGCTTTCCATAGGAAGAAGAGAAGCCTGAGATGGCCCTGTGGGCTGGCAGAATTAATCTTAATCTAAAAAAGCAATAGATGCATGACTGGTATTAATCATGAGAGATTTACAGATGATGAAGCAATGTATTGATCTGGAAAATAATGGAAGGGTCCAAAAGAGTAGTGTTAAATCTATAACCCTTGGCTATCTAAGGGACAAAGTACTAACAGAGGAAGAAACTGATACCAAAAACATCACAGGTTTCACCTTCAAGTCATTCAAAACTAATTAGAAGTGAAATATGTATAATTAACCTGCAGACCATATAGTCTCAACACAGCTAAATCCCCACTCCTTACCCTACAGACCTTGTAAAATAGTATCATTTTTACAGACAAGAGACTTAGCAATATCCATGACCCATGCATATCTGTGGCTGAAGTTTTCTGTAGAAACAGAGTAAAAAAACACCCTAAGCTGTGTACAGTGTATAACATGCTTCTGGATCTCTTTTAAACAGTTAATAAAAATCTTCAAATTTTCCCTGTGTAATAAGTGATACAGTCTTGGTTAACCCTGGAGGCACAGGCTATGACTGCATATTTTGCCTCTTCTTTCTCTCCAGGCCAGAATATCACTCTGCCTACAGATGAAGGATGATTAGGAATGGTGTGAAGTGATCAGATTTAGTTTTAAAGCTCTGAATTCTGCATTGGGCCTTAGAATGTATTTCCACAATAAAATAATGTAATAAAAAAAAAAGTAAGTTAATTTCCAGGGTAGAATATAGAAGTCTTTGAATTTTACTATCTCTACTTATTTATCTATCTATCTATATACACCAATTATATATAATTATAAATTATACTTAAAATTACTTATAATTAGTTACATATGAATAATACCCAAATACTTATAAGAATTTTAATGACTGTTATGCAACTTATAATTTAATATATTATGGTTATGTATATGATAAAATTTATAGGTTGATTTTTTCGTAATTCTAGGCACTTGAGAGAGAATTTTTTTAACCTATAATTGAAGTACCACTAAAGTCACATTAAAGACACATTTAGACACACTATTGCACTGTTACTCTGAATAAATTTTTTAATTTGTTAAATATCTCTAAATAAGTACCAATAAAATATTAATGATAATATGTACTTTAAAGCTTTCCTGAAATGGTTCAATTTAACATTATTTTTAAAGTACTAGGCACATATTTAACTAATACTATGTAAAATGCATGCTAAAATAATACTCTGAGGACAATCTTGTGAATATAACACTAAATTATTTTATGAAGAAGTTTATATTATGTGGATTTTATGAATTTACTAATTTTGAATAGAAACATACATACACATACATATGTATATAAATATATATAAAGAAATATTATTCAATCTTATAAAAGAAGGAAATCTTGGTTTCTTTTATGGATAGACTATTGAGGATAAACAATTTATAAGGATAAGTCTTGAAGATATTATGCTAACAAAAATAAGCCAGTTATAGAAGGACAAATACTGCATGATTCCACTTATATGAGGTAGCTACAAGACTCCAACTCAAAGAAGGAGAGAGTATAATGGTGGTTGTCAAGGCTAGGGGAGGGATAATGGGAGTTGTCACTCATTGAGCATGAAGTCAGTTATACAAGACAAGTAAGTTCTAGAGACCTGCTGTACAACATAGTACCTATAGTTAACATATGGAAATGTAGAATTCAAAATTTGTTTTAAAGATAGAACTCATGTTAAGAATTTTTACCACAATAAGAACTTAAGTTATTTAATACCATAATTATCTTGCTTTACTCTCTTGATAATTTCAGTAAGCAGTCCATGGTTAATTTACCTTCTAACATAGATTCCTAAATTCCACTACGCAATGATGCAATCTGAAAGTCTACAATTACTTTGAAAAAGTAGTACATCAAATCCCAGTGGAGGAGAGAAACCCATGAGATAATTTTTTCTTTTCTTTTTTAAAGATTTGATTTACTTATTTGAGAGAGAGAGAGAGAGAGAAGCAGAGGTAGAGGGAGAAGGAGGTTCTGCAAGGAATCACCCAGGTGCCCCGAGATAATTTTTTCTATTTTAAGTTTTTTTTCTTTATTTAAATAATCTCTACACCCAACGTGGGCTTGAACTCAAGACCCTGACATCTAGAGTTGCATGCTTTTCCAACTGAGCCATTCAGGCACCCCTTGTATGGGATATTTTTATGTAAACTGCATATGTCATGAAGGGTGCTTAGATTTCCACTTATTTACTCCATTTGTTTACAAGCATTTGAACAAGTTTGCTTTGAGGGGAATGGAATCTGGGAATCAATCTGAAATCTACTTCAATACCAACCATAAAATCAATAATTAAGTGAAAAATGTAGTCTGGGCATCGCAGAAATTAGCTATATGACAAAGGGACAATGAAACATTTTAAAAAGAAAACTTAGTGAAATAAAGAAAACTTAATGAAGTACTTTCTCATACTGTTGAATGACTCAGAGTGACAGCAATGTTGTAATGACATCCAAATGAGCTCAGAGATGCATGATGCTAGGGAGAACTGGAGAAACACACAGGCTCTAGTGCATACAAAATTTGTACCAGTGAGTGTGCAGGTTAAGACTGACTGAATTTTTGAGGTGAAATGTAACTCTTTTGTTGTATCACCCTCATTTCTATAAAATTTTATGCCAAGCAGAAGTGGATATATAAACTGATGGTCTTTATTATATTATAATATATTGTATAGTACATATACCATACAATATAATGTATATTGTATATGTAATATATAAAATATTGTGCAATTATATATAATATACACAATATCCAATGTATATTTTATATGTAATATACAATATATATTATCCCTCATATATACATTATGCAACACATATATACATAATATACATGCAAATATATATACATAATATACAATATATATATCCCTCAAGCTTACCGAAATGTCCATGTGTTATCCTGCTTTTGGAAGACATAGATAGATGGATAGATAAATAAATAGATAGGTGGTAGATAGTTCATGGTATTTTGTTCAGGCAGCCACAGAAAACTAGTACAAATACCTTGATCTGAAGCAAGAGAACCAAGAGGCCATATGGAAATAACTATGATGAGATGGAAATATGGATTTCATCAGGACAAACAGAAGTTAGGACACATTAGCAGGAATGCTAGGAAGAGAGTAATCAATAAGACAGACACAATCCCATCTCTCATCAAACTTGTTTGCTAATGAATACAACCCATTATTATTTTTTAAACAAAGCGTGTTTTTTTTAAAAAAGATATATTTATTTGAGGGAGAAAGAGAGAGAGAGAGATCACAGGGTGTGGCAGGTTGGGGGAGAGGGAGAGGGAGAAAACAGAATCTCAAGCAGACTCATAATTGAGCGCAGAGCCAGACGGGAGGCTTGGTCTCACAACCCTGACATCATGACATGAGCTGAAACCAAGAGTCAGATGCTTAACTGACTGAGCCATCCAGGTGCCCCACAACCCATTATTTTTAATGTAAATACATATATATTAATCTGTGCCTCAAATCCCTGCTTTCCCTTGATCTATCACTGACCTATTCTAATTTCGATAAATACATACACAAATTGCTATTTTTAATAGGTCCATAATCTTTCATTTTATAGCAATATGATAGTTTTATTAAAAATACTACTTTTGGCAGTTAGGTTGCTTCTAAGTTTCACTACCATAAAGCTCCACAGTGCAGTGTTTAAGGTGTTAAGTTTCCCTGGGATTAAAATTTTGTTGCTGAAGACTTTATTGCCATCATATGAATGTGTTTTGGCATGTTAAAGTGGAATTGGGGAAAGTTTCAGAAATCATCAATAAACCAACTCATGCAGCCTAAAGATGTGACCAACCTTTTTACAAAAGTTCTTATTATTCTACTTATTATGTTAGGAAGTAACACTACCATGAAAATGAATTTAGTCAAGCACTGTGTTTGTTATTGAAGCATTTTAATATTGCTTATTTAATATTAAGGTTGTGATTTCTTAAATTTCGTACAATATTATTAGTGTTTTATTCCTCATTAATTCATATACTGAAATTCAATACCAATGCAATATGTTTCTGCAGTTTTTTTTATTGGAGTTTATCTCAACAGTTTTATATGTGTTGATTGCTGCATTTCAAAAATGCCATAGTCTTAGGTAGGAAACAGTTCTCAGAAATTGTTTCATAAAATATCTATACCCTTACTACTAAATCAAGAAGACTTTTTTTTTCCTTCTTCTCTTTAACCAGTGACAAAGGCGATTTTGGCCACATTTACAAAAAAGCATAAAAACATGTTTCATATTATAAGTTGTTTCTGGATGGATTAAATCTCCTCTCTTTCCTCTCAGTTTGGTTTTGAAATCAGGGTAAGCTTATTTTTAGTTAGGAGAAGAATCCTACCTCCAGTCAGTTTTATTTACTAGTTCATGAAATATTTTATGAAAAATATTTCCATTTCATTTTAACAGAGCTTCAATGCTTCTGCCATTTATGTCTTGCTATTAGAGCTTTTTAATATACCCTTCTTCTTTGAAATGTATTTCTCTATATCTGATTCAAGCTTCCTGTAACAATGCAGCATCTTTTGAGTGTGGTTCATGCTTCTGATATGGCGTACATTCTATGGGCTTTGAGAAAGAGGCTGGATAAGTAAAGCTCATTGAAATTTTCTTGGATATGTTTATTATTATCCATCTCTTGGTATGTTCACATTCTAAGGATGTCTTCCTTTACTGCAGCTAAATAATTCATGTGGGGGAAAAAAAAAGATTTGCAGGGAAATAGTGCTAGGTCTCCTTATTTTTTCTTTAGTCTTTTTCACAAAAGAGCAGATGTACCAGAGCAAAATACACCAAAGATTTGGTCTGCCTTCTCCCAATAAGGAGAAATTCAGGGTATAGTGAAGAGACCTGGCAGTTAGTATACAATTTCCAAGAAGATCAAAGAGCACATTGCAAGAGGAAAGCATACACTGTATATGAATAATTAGTTTCCTTTTATCCTTTCTTTGCTTTTGTTAAGTTCTTGACATCAATCAAGAAGCACATGAGTAAATCAAATACTTGTAGTCTCCAGAGTGGTTCAAGAAGGGGAAGAGAACATAAAAAAATTGTCATAGAAATACCACTACCCTTGTGCTAGAGTGACCTGTTCATATGTATGGTTTCATGTTTGTTCTGCAAAGGGACCTCAGGCTTGTTGGCTGAGCCTCTATGTTCTGTCCAGGTCTGGAGCACTGTGGAGCATTAGGGGGAGTTCAAGTTACTCTTACTCCTCATTCCTCGATCAAGGTTGAGCCTGGATGTCTCAGTATGTTACACTAGGCTTTTAAAATTTCAGGCTTCTGCCTGGTTGGTGCTATCTTTATTTGTCTCTCCCTTCTGGAATTCTGCTAGAATGGGGAATCCTCACAGCCCCTTCCTTCACACAGCATGCAGTTCCACCAGAAACTTCCAGTTCCCCCAGAAGAAGCACTTTCTTATCTCCTACATTAGGTCTCCAACATTGAGCAGAAGCGAATGAAACGTGGGGTAAGTAACCTGGACCGGAAGTTCTTAGCCTTAGTAAAACAGGCTTGTGTTGGAAGGCAGCGATTTGTGCAAGAAAGGTCTGTAGCTTATAGGCTTCATCTGTGTCTGCTGTCAGTGTAGTTTCCACACCCAGAAGAAGATGCCTTCGTTGTGCTACATATTTTGGCACAAGTTGACCATAGCAGGGGTTTCCAATGGACAGTTTGGGTCTAAAATCCCCCATTTTCCTGTGTGAATGTGTGTTTATATGGATTCAGGCGTAGGTATACTTGAAGGTGCTTCTGAAGATGACTTACAGCGATAGTAGACAGGTGGTTAAGAATTTAGGAACTTTGGCTACTATTAAAAAATTGCTTCACAAACATTACCTTAAGAAAGCGAGGTTCATATACACCAGGAAGAGGGGAAGGAGATGAAAGAAAATCCCCAATTTGAGCGGGTAAATCCTTTGATTAAGAGAATTCTCTCATATCAAAGCTGAAAATGCAAATGAAGCTGGCTATCCTCTGAGCAGCATTCTATAGGGAAATCAGCTCTACCCTGACTGTGCTGATGGGAATTCTCCCGTTGTGAGTTGGTTTCACTTTAAAATAAGTGAAGTTAGTCTGGAAGGTATTTGATTTTCTGGGTTGAGCCTTTGGTGGATCTATGTGTGTCAAACCTTAGGTACTTTTACTCATTCCAGGTTAAAATAGAGCTGAGTCACTAAAAAAATAGGAGTGTGCATCGTTGACGAGAACAAGTATGGAGCGCCTTGCTTGGATGTGGAGAACGTTGCCTCCTAAAGAACAAATAGTGCAATGTTGAGATGCCAAAAAAGAAAGACCCAGGAAAGAAGTGGCAAAGGAGAGAAAGAAGGATTTAGTAGTAAGATAGAGAGTCAGTAAAATAATGTGGCTGTGAGAAGAAGTGAGGAATGATGGGGCTCTACGGCACAGGTGGAAAGGCTAGAAGGAGGCAGAAATACTGGAAGCCCACTCCTAAGAGATGTGGAAGCACATTCTATAGCTGGCATGGCATAATTTGGGATATGTCCATTATGCTCCACCTTCAGAGTCAGATAAACCCTCCACCCAAAATTTGGTTTAGGTTATGTGACTAATGATAATATTTACACACACACACACACACACACACACACACCAAGAAGATATGAATAAGTTCATTACTTACATAATTGATGACTCTGGGGAGAGCCGGACAGGGTTCTCAAGTGAGTATGAGATGTCTCAGAGAGGTAAGTCATCTGGGATTTTATTGTGGTTAGCACTGGGGTCAGAGTGAGGGTTTTTGTGCAGGGGTTTGTGTGGTTTGAATCTCCAACTGATGCAAAAGGAGGGAGCACCTAAGCCTCCCCATCAGCTTGCCAGCTCACCCCAGTGTGGGATGCAAAGATGAGAGGCAAGGGTGAGACCCAAATCTACCAGCAGCCAAATACGAGTTAAAGGCATCAGAGACTTCATCATGGCCACCGTCTGCTGAAACCTGCGTAAGCCCCTCTGATGACCTTGTACAAACAGAAGAGCTCAGCATGAACTGAAATGGAAAGTAGAACCAGAGAATACAACAGAGTTGGCTACAGCCTTGCCTTCATTGATTTCTGAAGCTTGTGTTAAAAACACCAAATTCAATGTAGTCTCAATCAAATCCTTAAGGGTTTTCATGATAGGACAAAATGGAAAAGAAAGTCCCAGTGATAGTTCAAATATGGGTGTGAAACACAGCAGCATAACCATGCCATTTAGGGCCAGTTGTAGAAAGACTGCATCATTTAATAAATGATGCTAAGACCATACAGATGAACTTTGAGTCCCTGTCTCCCTCCCATGTGGCAACAGATTTCAGATGGATTTTAGTTCATATCAAAATTATAAAACTGCTAACATATTTGAGGTAGTATCTTTCATTTTTCTGGGAGAGAGAAATAAATTCTCATCTTATTTAAGCTTCAATCTTACTTAACCACTTCTTAACTGGGAAGTGGCAACAAAAGCTCTTGTAAGGTAATTGGAAAAAATAACATAGGAGGCAAAAGATATGAGGAAAACATTCCGCACGAATTCACAATAGAAAGAATACAAAGGTACTGTCTTTGGCAAGGAAAATGCAGAGCCTATATGAAGATCAATTTGACAATGAAATCAAAGAATTGAGAAGTGACTCATTCAACCATTAAGAAACCATCTCAACAAATTTCAAAAGTATGGGTACATAGTTCTGTCTAAATTGGAAAAATTTATTTACAAGTAAAAATTTGGCTAGATAAAAATATACAATCGTAATGAGGAATGATATTCATTCATTAGAAATATAGATTAGCTTGGGCATCAAGTAGATAAACAATTGAATTTAAAACAAGAGTAAAGAGAGGTAGATTTGGTTCATTTGGAGTGGGGTGGGTTAGTAATTTTGGTGTGAAAATCCAATCCTATATCTATGGAACAATGCACAGTACAGAAAAATAATGTATGGAAAGTAAATCCTTTCTGTAGATTATATCAATCCTATCAATAAACCTGATACTGTTCAGAATGTGCTGATTAAGTTGATTCTAATACTTATCACTGTAAATGAATGTGAATTTCTTTCTAATGAACATGATGATTTAACCTAGTCTACCACAAGTTAGGAAATCATTATACAAATCCACATTTATATCCATATCCATATCCATATCCACATATAGGGAGTTTTTGACTTTGGATTTTTAAAGGCACTAAATAATTTTCTTGCATCAGTATGAACTTTTTTTTTTTACTTCTCAGGATACATAAGAAACTATTAATGGAAGAAATTTGGTTTTTATAGTAAAAATGTGCACTTTCTTTTTCTAAAAGGTAAGCACGTTTCAAAATTAACACCATTTATGTAAATTTATTTAAATATTTGTTAGCTCACAGAACAGAAATCTGATTTCTGGGTAAATTTGAATTGTGCAACTTCGCATATTGCATTATTTAGATATTGAATCTTTTAGTTATGAGATAGTAACAAGCTTCTGACTAAGGATGATGTCAATGGCATCTCGGCCTGATCCTTCCTTGAAAATGACACCACATATGCATATTTACTTTATTTTTTTGGCTTCTTTCTCTGTTAGCGACATTATATGCAAAGACTTAATTATCTGGATTGTACTGCCTTGCATTTTGTAAATGAAGCACCGTCATAACATCTTATGTTTTATGACAGAGATAAATTGCATTTCAGCAAATGAAGTTTTTATTCCGGTCCAGTTTTCACTGATGGAGTTGTCTGAGCCAACAATCCCATTCAAGTCCTTCTTTTCAGGAATTTCAAGTCACTACATTAAATATGATTTAGTGTGGTACTTGGCAAACATCTCAGGCAAGAAGGAACTTAGGATGAAGTTTACAAAGAAATTGAGGAAATGGAATTGGAGATTTGAAGAACACAATGGGAAGTAAGATAAATAGAGGTGCTGAAGTAACTTTTATATTATATATTTACATAATTTATGAGGAAAGTATTATGTGCTTCACAAAATTCTTGTGCACCATGAGGGATATATCCTACAGCCATTCAAAAGTATAATAAGACAAAGGTGACATTTCATGTATAAAGGCCTAGAAAATTCAGAACGCATTCTTTTAATAAGCAAATAAGTAAATAATGCAGATACATCAAAAACTAATGATGTATTGTATGGTGACTAACATAACATAATAAAAAATAAATTAAATAATGCTACTTAAAAAAATAAAAATCAAAATCTTAAACAAATAAGGAATACTATTGGTTTGGTGCTTATCCATAAATGTATGTAATTCTCATCCCCACAAAATCCAGTGACCATATATAAATATATATAGAATAAAGTGTAGAATATTAAATCTTTTGAAAATATTGAGGGACAAATGCTATAAAAAAATAACAACTATACACTCTGGAGGAAAAAAAACAATCTAAGCTTAGTGTAATATGAATATAAGCAGGCAGATTCTAAAACAAAGTGGAAATTTGCAAGAACAGTATGACAGAAGGTGAATATCTTGTCTTTAGCAGCTTTTAGCCTGAAGGCATGCTGCAGTTCACTTCACATATAGCATTCTGATAGGATATTCATGATCAGAGGGGCTTAAAATAGCAGAAGAGAGAGGTGGAGAAAACCACAGATGCTGCTGGGGGGGGAGGGGGGTTAGCACCCAGAACGGAACTGGAGATGGGAGTCATGTATTCTGACTTTAACAAAGTATGAGATATAGTTTTAAATTACTGGACCTAGAAGAAATAGGGGAGCGTGTCTTATTCTCAAGAAAAAATGCAATAACCCAGATGTTGGAATTATCAGGCTAGGATTTTACACATGTATTTTTATATGCTTAATATTAATGCTTAATATTAATGCTTAATATTATGCTTAATATTGTAAAAAAATATGTTTGCTATCAGTGAGAAGGTGAGAAAACATCAGGATCAAGAAAGAACATATAAATATAAGTGAAAAGAAAATTCTACAAGTGGAAACATGTCTGAAAAATTTTCAATATTGAATCCTTCTGAATTTGTTGAAGAAACATTAATTACTACCCCTACCTGTACCTCCATCTTCCCTGTATGTAAGTCAGTAAACAAAATTCCCTTTTTCATAAGGACAATGGTCATACTGGATTGGGACCCACCATAATGACCTCATTTTAATTTAACTAGTTATATTTGCAAAGATCCTATCCCAAGTCAGGTCACAGTCTGATGTGCTAGGGATTCGGATTTAAATATAGGGATTTTGGAGGGACACAATTCAGACCATCAGAGGTTTAAGGGAAAAAGATAATATCACAAAGATATATTAATGGAAATTATATAATCTGAAAAAAGAAAATGTTGGGGAAAAAAACCATAAGAGAACAGCTTCTAATGGAAATTTTGGACAATATCCAAACATCTAAAAAGAATGTAAAAGAACTCCATAAAGAGAGGAGAGGAAGAGATGATGGAAGAAAACCAAGTATATGAACACACAGTGAAACACAGTGGTTGAGGGGCACCTGGGTGGCTCAGTCGGTTAAGTGTCTGTGTGTCGCTTCAGGTCATGATCCCACGGTCCCAGCATCCAGCCTCTTGCTGGGCTCTGCGCTCAGTGGCTGCCTCTTCCTCTCCCTCTCCCCCTGCTTGTGCTCTCTTTCTTTGTCAAATAAATAAATGAAATCTTTAAAAAAGAATAAATAAAATAGGGAACACCATTTAGCTTTAGGTAAGCACTGTAAAGATGGGGTGAAATTAAACCACCTCACCTGACTTTGTATCACTTTTTCACAGTAGGCTTGTGTTAGTTACTACTTATCCTTGACTTCATTCCCCTCATAAAATTCAAGGGTGTACTCCTTGACTTTGAGAATTCCACTCACTGTTAGTTTCACATCTCTGCCTACTATCTACATATCTTCACCTAATGCAAGAAACAATGAAAATCTTCGACGGCAGTCAGCACAGGCCATCTGCCAAACTTGAAGGGTTTGCTCTGGTCCCATCTGTATATCTGCAGACCCTTGCCTCCCCGGGATGAACTCTGGTAAACTGTTCAGGATCCAAAGGTCAAAAGATGGTTGTGCCAATCAACTCAATTGTGTTAATCATTTCGCAACATTTACATAAATTAAGTCATCCCATCATACACCTTAAAAATCACACTGTATGGCCTAAAATGTATACGATTTTTATGAGTAAATCTACCTTAATAAAACTGGAAAAATGTTTTAAAAAGAAGAAAAAGGGGCACCTGGGTGGCTCAGTGGGTTAAGACTCTGCCTTCAGCTCAGGTCGTGATCTCAGGGTCCTGGGATCGAGGCCCACATCGGGCTCTCTGCTCAGCGGGGAGCCTGCTTCCTCCTCTCTCTCTCTGCCTGCCTCTCTGCCTACTTTTAATCTCTCTCTCTATGTCAAATAAATAAATAAAATCTTTAAAAAAAAGAAGAAGAAAAGGAAGGTCACAGTTTGAAAAACACTGTTCTAGCAGCTGTATCATGAATGTTTCTGCACTATTGCGATGGGATTGTCATCTCCTCAACTTTGCAAAACAATTTTCGACATAGTCCCTTCCAATTTGTCCTTGCAATTCTTGTATGGGCTTGTGACCACCGCAACTAATGACTAAATATATAATAGCTGCTTTTGCTCGATGACACAGCTTAGTTGGCCAAGTCTGTCATTGAATGCTTTGGTAGACCAGGAAAGTCTTGAGTTCAGTTGCTGTGACGGTTTACTGTTAAATGTTCAAGTCATGCTAAGTTTGCACTAAAATTTTATAGTTTCAGTGGCAATTCCATGCAGCAATCAGTTTTGCATGTTTAATTGCATATCTTATATGAGTCATTTAGATGCAACTTCTTGCAAATATAGCCTTGATTTGGGGTAAGAGAAAACCTAAAATGTATGTAAAGCTTCATGATAATGCAGGGCCAAGGAAAACTGAGTGGAGGCAGCTGGGTGATTGAAGAGCAACATGTTGATTGGTAGGAAAACAAATTAAAGTATACTGTACTATAAATACTTGCTTTTTCATTTAAAATCTCTGTCGGTAGATCTATGATGGTATTTGAAGTACTCTTTCTTTACTTGGCCATTATAGGAAAAAAGGGAAAAAGTTATGACTTATGTTCTTCCTGGCTATGCTTTTTGGTAATAACTTAGGTATTTATTACATCTTTTTATTCCCAGCGCTTCCTGATTGATCATGAACACATTTATTATAGTTTCTTATTTCATTGAGGCAAATTAGATTCATTAGAGCAAATAAAAGTGTTTGTCTTTGTGAATCTAAGTGTGGAAAAATCAAAATAAATCAAAACTAACGTTTCTCTACAGATCAAAAATGTGTTTGGAATCTTTAACCCAAATTGCCTGTGATTATGAAATATGATTAAATAATTTTCAATGAGCTTTAAATTTAAATGCATGCATATGGCAAAAATTAAAATGTTAGGAAAAGAAAATACAGGGGATAGAGAAAATTTTTCCTGTTTCCCTAAATCTGCATTTCTACTCCTCAGAGCTGATGGATTATTTTTATAATATTTATACTTCAAAAAATCAAAGCTGGAATCTTTCTGAATAGAGTATTATTCAGATAAAATAGTGATAATTATAGTTATACTGATATGGTGGTGTCAGAAGCAGCAATGAAATTGAACGGATCCTGTACGATTTTCTAGAGAACCATATTAAGTAAAGTTTATATACAACAAGCAATATTTAAGATTCACAAAATAACAAATGTAAGATAAGAAGGATACTGTTCCAAATAACCAGGACTTGAGGGGCACCTGTGTGGTTCAGTTGGTTAAGTGGCTGACTCTTGGTCTTGGCTCAGGTCATGATCTCAGGGTTCTGGGATGGAGCCCCGCATCGGGCTCTAAGCTCAGCAGGAAGTCGGCCTGTGGATTCTCTCTCCCTTTCTCTGCTCCTCCCCCTCCTCATTCTCTCTCTCAAATAAATAAATACATCTTCAAATAACCAGGACTTGAAATCATTATTGTTTTCTCAAATTACTTGCTCAGTTTTTTTTTATTTTGAATCAATAAAATAAAATAATTCTTGTAATGGTGAAGTTCTTCTTCTCTATTCCTGACCAAATCCTGTACATCTTTCTTGAGAAGAAGCACTGCTTGAATTTATGATGTACCCCCCGGGGCTATGCCATATCTTTACAAGACTAGATTTCAGGGAAAAGGGAAACTGCTTTGTTGGTCCTGTCATATGTTTCATGATGTTTTCTTAAAAACATAGCTCCCTATCGTTTGGATATTAAGAATTTTTTTAAAGATTTTATTTATTTATTTGACAGAAAGAGAGCAGAAGTAAGCAGAGTGGCAGGCAGAGGCAGAGGGAGAAGCAGGCTCCCCGCTGAGCAGGGAACCAAATGTGGGGTTCGATCCCAGGACCCTGGAATCATGACCTGAGCCGAAGGCAGTCGCTTAACCAACTGAGCCACCCAGGTGCCCCTTAAGAATGTTTTGCATGAATTTTTCTCAAAAGGAATGCACCAGTAAGCATTCTATTCAGTCTTTCCTTATGAACACGAGCTAGAGTTTCACTAAAAATGTGTTCTTCAATATAGTGGCTTCCAGCCACACGTGGTTGTTGAGCAATGGAAATGTGGCTGATGTGAATTTAGATGTGTTGGAGAGTATTAAATACATGCTTTATTTTCAAAACTTCATAAAAAAAGGGAACTGTAAAATATCTCATTAGTGCTTTTTGGTTGATTACATGTTTCACTAATGATACTTTGGAAGTAGGCTAGATATATTATTAAAATTAATGCCATACTTTTATTTTTACTTTTTAAATGTGTGGATACACATGTATGCATAATATATCTATTCACGTGTACATGTATGTATGTATGTAATATGTATGAGCATGTTATACTATCTGTAAACATGAATAAGTATAATCAGTTAAAAAAGTGCATACCATATAGGCATATACAGAAATCAATTTGTTTAGGTAACATTCTATTGTGACATATTTTTAATTACTATAGCTTCAAAATAAAATTTGAAATCTGGCAGATTAAAACTCTAAATCTGTTTTCTTTCTCTGTTAATCATGCTATTATACCTCACCTGATGTAACTTTTCATTTTCCATACATTTAGAATCAGTGTATTTTGTTCCTTGGAAATAGTCTTTTATTAGTTTAAGTGTGATTACATTGCTTTTATCAATTATTTTGATCTATGTTGTCTCTTCCAATCTATTTGTATGGTGTAACACTCTTCTTTTGATGTTTCCTGAAAATTAATATTTTTATATAAGTAACTTCTGTATCTTTAGTAAAAAACATTACACAAAACCTTCAGGATAGTATTTTATAGTATTTGCGACTCCTATTAACATATGAAATTTGAATGTTTGAATGGTGAATCATATATACCTACAGTCTAAACCGATAAGATAATAACTCTAATTTTGAAGTATTTTTCCCCCAGAGAAAAGACCACTTTGCTCAAAGACTTGTCTCATTGTTACAGAACGGATAGAGATTCTATCCAAACAAAAATTTCCAAGTGTTAACTTGTCTAATAAGGTCTCTGTAATTTAAGAAAAGAGGAAATGGCCATGGGTGCACCTGCCTTCACGCTTTGCTCAATTCTTCCTCTCCAGGTATTAAATGTGATAGCCCACTTTGTTAACTAGACATACAAATAACACTCTAGGTTGTAGCTCTCGTACCTGGAAAATCATGACTGCTTTCTTACATGTTTTGAAGAGTAGAGTAGAATAATATAGTTAGATGTTATTCCATGACATTTGCAAATATTGTAATAATTTTAATATATTTGTAAGCCTCAAATATCCAACTATTTCTACAAATTAAGCTTTGTGCTGGTTCTTTGAATTGAGTGATGCTCAAAAAACACACTTGAGTTCCAATCACTAAATGTGTCCATATGTCAGACAATATGTGACTGGTCTGGGACTGATAATGTCCCTGGCACATGAGATGTTCAGAAAGGATGGACCTTGAACTAGATGTCTTATCAGACCTGGATGAAGATTATGGATATTACATTGCATTCAGAAGAGTCTAATGAAAGTCACTTAATGTAGTTCTAGCCATTTAGTATAGTTGAGTAGTTGAATATTGTCTCAAGATTGCATGTCTTTTTATTTTATGTCTCTCTTAACATGTTTGAAAGAGAAACAAACGTGGCTTGGGAACTTTCCTGACGGTTTTATTAAACCGTCATAATAATAACATAATATAATAACATAATAATGTTCCAGCAAGTGATTTTTAACTTTACTTTTTATTATACCACTTATTTTTGGTATATACTTTATTGCATAATAAATTTTTATAGCATGCACAAATATAAATTTACCATTGATAGTTTGTCAACTTTAAAGGAATTACGTTGAAATCTCTGTATAAAAAGTAAGGATTCTCCCCCTCCATATTCTATTCCTGTTACTGATAAGTGAGGTTTGAGTAGCCCCTGGCAAGATTTACTATGTCTGATTGGACAGAGTCTCTCTCTATGATTTAAAATTTTTATCTATTTTACAAATACGATGACAGGAAGTCCCCAAGATGAAGCTTGTCAGAATAAAGTCTGGGTGTCCCCAGGCAAATATGCCTAGCAAAAATACATGCATGACAAGTTTCTTGGAATCAACGACTTTTTAAAATTATTTTAGTTACGATCCAAACACAGATGTGATGCAGAGAAAAATTACATTGGCCTTAATTTGAACACCAGACAGTAAAGAAAATTCACACATAAATCACACATAAAGCTGCACTCTACAACCTTCCTTCCAGTGTAAGCAAGGCCAGCTGCAAACTCTCCTCAGAGAGATGTTTCTGTGAGAAAGCAAGCATCCATGGAAACATTTGATAAACACGTTTCCCAATGTCAAAATGCTGTAAAAGTGTTATTTTCAATTTTTGAGGTATTATTTACAAAGGGTGAAATGCATAATTCTTGAGGGCAAAATTCAATACATTTGTATACCCATGTAACAGCCCAGAACAAACTGTAAAATGAAAATGTGTAGTTCATATTTTTTTTTCTCAACATAATGTTTGGAGATTCACCCATGTTCTTGGATAATTCATTTTATGCTGCTGTGAGATCATCAGAAGAATGCTGTTTTATTGTCACGCGGTATTCTATTGTACGAAGATACCACACTTGTTTTCTATTTGTTTCATAGAAATTTAGGTTGTTTCCAACATTTAACTGGTGAAACGAAGCTGCCACGAACATTTTTGTGTATATGTGCTCTCGTTTCTTTTAAGTACATACTTACGCATGAGATTTCTGGGTGATAAAGTAGGCTTAAGTACAGCACTTCTTTAGAAAGAGCAAAACTATTTTTCCAAAGTGTTTCAACAATTTGACACTTAGACAAGTACCGTGAGCTTTACTTTGGTCCCGTGTCCTCTACAAATCTGGTTTGCCATTACATCTTTGTAATTCATATAAAATGAAATATCTTAATAAACGGTGTTATAAAATTATGACAAACATGCAACTCTGTCCTTACAAACACAATCAAAAGATTGTTTTCATCACCACAAAAGGATATACCTGTGTCCTACTACGATCCAGCAATTTCACTTCTGGCTATATACTTCAAAGAATTAACAGTAGGGTCTTGAAGAGATACTTGCACACCTATGTTAATGGAAACATTATTTACAAGAGCTAAGAGGTAGAAGTAACCCAAGAGCCCATCAATGGATGAATGGATTAAATAATGTGGTATACACATACAACAGCCTACTATTCAGCCTCAAGAAGGAATGGAATTCTGATAAATGCTTAAAAATGTGGATGAACTTCGGGCACCTGGGTGGCTCAGTGGGTTAAAGCCTCTGCTTTTGGCTCAGGTCATGATCTCAGCATCCTGGGATCGAGGCCTGCATCGGGCTCCCCGCTTGGCGGGGAGCCTGCTTCCTCCTCTCTCTCTGCCTGCCTCTCTGCCTACTTGTGATCTCTCTCTCTGTGTCAAATGAATAAATAAAATCTTTAAAAAAAATGTGGATGAACTTCATGACACTAAGTGAAATAAAGTAGGAATACACTGTCTTTGGCTCAGGCAACATAACTGAAATCCAAGTCTTCATCTTTCCAAGGCCATCTTCTCTCATGTCTGTATGTCTCGGTGTCTCATATGGCATTCTTCTCCTTGAGTCTCTGTTTTTTCTTCTCGTAAGGACACAAGTCCGATGGGAGTAGGGCTCACCCTAATTGAGTATAACCTCATTTTGGTGACATCTGCAAAGATCCCATTACCGATAAGGTCATATTCACAGCTACTAGGGGTTAGGAATTCAACATATCTTTGAGTGGGTGGGAGGACAAAGTTCAACCCCAACACATTTCCTTTGTGAATTCTCCAAATCTTCTATGTTTTATTGTTTTGTTTTCTTTTTCTTATGTAAGTATCTAATTGATTCAACAGTATTTGTTGAAAGTGTTATTCTTCTCCTTGGAATGGGTTTGAAACCTTTGTCAACGTCAGTGAATCATGTGCATGTGGGTCTATTGGTGGAATTTATGTGACTCCACTGAGATAGTACATACGAGTTCCATTGTTTGACATTGACTCACAGTTCTTGGATGTGAGCTCTGGAGGATATTCCACGTGTTTTCTCTCTGGTGGTTCTTTCTTCAGCCTCCAGTGGTTTCTCAACATGCATGCACTGATGGGTATTCGAATGAATACCCAAAGAGAAACCCCTCTGAAGATCACTAGATCTTTCTGTGCAGTGTTCTCTCTCTCTGTGCAACATTCTGCTTAATATTCAGCCCATGGGTTCTGGCTGCTTTTCTGTCCACCAGTACTTAACTGTTTTCTCAACTCAGCAAGCTTGCTAACCCTAGTTTGGGTTTCTCTATCTCCCTCAATTGTGACTTGTCTCCAATTTGTAATGTGGGACAATGTCAGTCTCATCTTTTTTGTTTTCTTTGTCTCGAGGATAACTATATGAGGTGTCAGTTCTCCAAAATCTGAAAACTTGTTGTTTCATATATTTGGTTAATCTTTTAATTATTTAAGGTGAGAGAGTAAACTTGATTCCTTTTACTTCATTCTAACCAGAAGCCAAAATCAACCATTTTTAAGGATCACGTCTTTTAAATATGAACTCTGATCATCAGCTCAAATGTAAACTTTTCAGTTAAAATATTGATGTATTCATCTTCTACTCTCATATTCATTACATCTCTTCTGACATGAAGTAATTGCTTAATAAATTTTGAATTATGGAATTAATGGAAGAAGTAATATATGAGTCAATAAACAGTTATGTTGACATTAACAATGTCATGGTTTTTAATGACAGAGAATAACTTCATAATAGAAGTCAGAAGCATTATGGTGAAATGAAGTGAAGAGAAGAAGAGAAACACAGATTTAGATAGAACAGTCCACAAAGTGTTTCAAAAAGATGCCCAAATAGACATCTGCCCCCTTTCCAGTCACAGATGACGACTCTTATTTGAAGACTGCTGCTTTAAAACCCCAGATGATGGCATTGAGAATATAATCTGAAATTATTTACGAATGTTTTCTGATAGGATTTTTTTGTTCCTAGAAGAGAACCAAAATTATATACGACTTTTGTTGATAACCTCTCCATATTAGAAGAAATCCACACATTTCAGTTAAAGAGCTTTACATTTAAATAATAAAATGGTTTTAAAATTTATCTCCAATAATATTACTTAGTAAATGTCAAATTTTATTGACTGTTGCTATAATTAAGGAATATGTCTGGTGAGTAAACCTTTGTGATGCTCAAAACTATGGTGTAACTTCTTAGCAGAGTGCTACATTCTGCTTTGCCAATAGAGATACACTAGCTTAGTCACCTGTCATGAATTCCCTCAAATGTGACTATTACTGCAAACCTCTGACTCAACCCAACTCTAAGTCAAGCTGTAATTTGCTTCATGATGTGCTGTGATGGACAAGAGAGAATCAATTTTCATTTCGGAGCAAATGGAATAAATCTGCACCTGCAGTTGACATGGAGGTCAGAACCTCATCCCAGGAACGCAGAGCATGCCACAGATGGTCCTAGCTTTATCATTTCTAGATTTGATGACTATAATTCACTGAGTATACACACCTGAAACTATTCACTCAATAACTTCAGCTGGTATAGTATGAAGTGGATCAATTATTTAAAACTGGCTGCTGCTAACAACACTTCAATATAATTTCATAGTCATTGTATCAGCTTAAATGATACTCCACCATCATTTCAAATGACCAAGTAGACGACCTTGTCATAAAACATGTGAAACTGTCTGCGAAACTTCAAATAAAACAGAGCAAAAGCAGAGGAGCTTTCCTGTATTGCACTTACCATCCATCAGATAGTGATCCCTAGGCATATAGAAGAAAGCTGAGCTGTGTCTTTCACTTCATGAGTACAACCATGCCATTATTTGGGTTTTATTATTTTCGTGTTTATATTAGGATTTTGAAATGTAAAGAAAACCATACCAAGCAATACTAGTTAGAAGGTGTCATGGTTGAGTTGAGGCTGATTGATTTTAAAATAAAACTCAAGAATTTTCTCAAAAGCATAGGTACAGGAAATTTTTCCATTATCCTGGCTATAATTTCAGTTCTTGAAGGGGAGTTATTTTAAATATTTATTTTTCTATTAGAGTAAATACCATAGCAATATAGGCTTTTATTGACCTGTGGTATGTCTTTTTCACTTATAGCATGTGTTATATAATAATTACCAAAATAAATATGTTTTTAAGTAAACAATAACAGCCTTTAAATGTAAATGGGAACTGAAAACATTTTTGTTTTCCTTAAAGACCTAAATGGAAAGTGGGACAAAAACCATGTTCAAATGATAATATTTTTCATGGAAATTATAAGTAAGCTCATTATCATTATGAATAAAATGTTTCACTTTTTTCTTGTGTAAGAGGAACTTTTTAAATACTGGGGAAATAACATAGAAGGGGAGAAAATGGCAGGGACACTCATTGTGTTCTGGATCTCTCCTTTTATTCTTATTGTCCTATAGATCTATGCGGAAATGACAGATTATTTGGTGACTACTTCGGCGGGTCCATGATGAGAATGTTGGAAGGATTAGCAATAAGTCAGAATGAATCAGAGGAGGTCGTCCTGTGACTTAGATCTATATCTTTTCCAAAAGGTAGTAGAGCATTTGGCCGTTAATATTTAAGTCAATTCAGACCAATGGGTAAACCCACAGAAGTAGATTTGTAGACATTTATTCTCAGGCTGAATGGCTTTAGGGTCATTCTGTGGGACAAGTCACTTTTGTCAGGGTGGTTAGGCCATGGTCAGGTTTTGGGGAGCAGAGACGACTCCTGGGTGACAGAGGAACCATGTGCCAGACAGACTGACAGTGCTGTAGGGCAGGGTGTCAGGAGCAAAAGGAGAAACAAAGTTGTTCTGATAGATCGGTATGGTGGTCATTAATAGAATCCTGCAGCTTGATGGAGAAGCAAAGGCCCAATATGGCAACTAATCCCAGACTCCTGACTTGTAGATATAAGGCTGGTAATTCTCTGCGTATTTTAATTGAAATTGGCCATTCTCCAGGGCAACTCTTCCTGTAGGTTAAATAAGTTTACAGACTATTGATGAGTGGACTTGGAGAAGACTGGACTAAACATTTTTAGTATGAATTACTAGCGGATTCTAATGAAATTATAGAACATTAAAGTATGGGCATCTACTTTTGCCTTTGAAATCTACCTAGAAATGCAAAGAGGGAAAAAAGAGGGAACGATTAAGCCATGTTATTTATGGCGGATGCTTGGTATGCAGGAGATTAAGTGAGGAGGGCTGAATAGACTTTTTACCATAGCAGCAAATTCATGAGGTGGGGTCGTCAACTCCCATCTTGCTCTGATAAAACTGAGGCTCAATAAGGTTATATAAGGACTGTGTGACATTTACAGGAAGCGTCAGATTCACTGTATGAACCAGGGTTTGTCTGACAAGCTCTGCCTGAGAAAATTCATGAGCTTTTAGACAGATTAACACTTCTGATGTGCCATTTCTCAATGTCTGCTTCTCTTTCCAGCACTACTGATCCACCCTGGATTGACTTTTAAGAATGCATGTGAAGTGTATTTAGCACGTGAAGATTCATTGCAATTTTCTGCAAAACATGAGCAGTAGAATTAGATGTGAATAAAAAGTTTCTTGAGACTCATAGGGACCAAGAAATACTAATAAATGAATCTTTTTTTTTTTTTTGCTAGAAAATAACTGTCACATGCATTGTTGAATTATTCCCTCAAAACTGCAGGACGTTATCATGATTTTGTGTATTAACTAATTTTTAGGACCTAAATAATAAATCCTTATCTTTTTCCCTCTCATAAATAGATACATGCTCCAATTATTACTCCTTATTTTTAATGTCATTTACTGGCATTTTATTAGAAAACCAGTATATGATTATAATGGTCAATTTGGACGTTTGAAAAGTGTAATACATAAGTAATAGAAATAACATAATTTTACCCCTAGAACAGGAGTCAATAGACTATGGTTTGCTAGCCAAAATCGAAAATATTTATTATTTTGCCTTCATAGAAAGAGTCTGTAATCCCTGACTTAATGGATAGTATTTTTAACAATTGACCATATTATTTTGCTATTTCTTTGTCCATTGTTTCCATTCACCGATGTAGAATAAACATTTCAATGTCATTGTATATTATACAGTCTAGATATTCTATATTTCTTTATTTTTCCTGGAGTGAACTGAAAGCATGTGTGTGTATATACTATTTGGAATTATATATATAAGAGATTTATGAGCTACTTTGAAATTCTACTAAAATCCAGTAAAATAAAATTAAGCCCAAATTGCATGAAATAGAAAAAAAACTTTTCCTATCTTCGGATACGCATTGTCTCCCTCCAGGAGATGATGTAACAAAGAGGCTTATTTGTGTTCATTAGGAAGGTGAGTTGAACCCGCTAAAGTTGCATAATGCTTATATTGCACATGTGTATTCACGAACCTGAACTTATTCTTTACCATTATCAACACTGGCAAAGCGATGCCAGAGACAAATGTTATGAGTAAACTGCAATTCAGAGTTGTTTATATTAAAGTGAAAAAAGAGGAGGTGCGGCACCCTCAGGTAGCTGGTCTGTGCTTAGGGCTGAGAGTTAGGTATGCAAGGTGAGGGAGGCAGAGAGAAGCAGAGCCCACATCCAGACTTGCTTCTGAGCTGGGAGGACCATGGAGCTTGCAAATCTGGCCTCTCTCTTTGTGGGGAGGAGGCAGGTTGCAGGTCCCTTAACTGTATTCTTCCCTGTAACCCCGAGAATTCAAACCACCAAGTAGCAGGCCTTCTGAAGCCTTTATCCCTCTGGCATGATACTGTCCACATTCCAGTGAGATTTATCATAGCCCTGGCCCAGTCTAGAAAAGGTCAGGGAGAAAACGAATCTCTGGTCTCTGTAAAGATTCACCATTTACCATGATTTGGATGATCTGGGAGAAACCCAAAGGACAATGCCTGGGTGTTGTTCAGTGTCAGTGCAAGGATTTGGACACCTTGCTGCAAAATTCAGTCATTTAAATCAGACTTAAATTGAAGAGCTGGTCCAGAATTTGGGGGGAGGCTGTGAAATTAAGTGTCTATGTGTCTAGAGTACCCATACAAAGTTTTCTAGTCCCAAAATGTGCTGGCACAACAAGAAAAAAAAGTGAGAAAAGAAGGAAAGGCAATTGCTAAATACTGAAAAAGACATATACATACATATAAAGATAGACACATTTGTATGGATACATGCACATACAAAACACAAGTACATACATACCTGTATATCTATACCTTTATCAAGAAGATTATTAAAATGAGAAAATCTAGAATCCACCTGAAACATCTCATTCGTATTTAAAGTTAACTTGTGAGAATGTGTAGGTCTCAGAAGATTGCCTGTTTCACCTGTAGTTCCATTCCTGCATCCAATACACACTGTGTGCACACAGCCTACCAAGGTCTGTGCTAAGTGCTGGGACTATTGTAGTTCAGTTTTGGAAGTTTTTAATTGGACGCACTTAGCAGACATCCAGATGGAGTTACACAGCAGGCAATTAGATAGATGAGTTTTGAGTTGAAATGAGTGGTCTGGATGGGGAGTATTTTGATCACCTCCTATTCACCCTGTTGATGAGGGAGGGATTCTCACCCTAAGGTTACCACCCAATATGGGGCAGATGAGATCTGCAGCAGTTTATTAGTCATATGACTCATAACCTGGTGGGGGGAGACCCATGTGGGGCCAAATGGAGTTGATAGTAGGAAGGAGATCTACTTTGGGCCAATTAAAGGAAACTTAGGAATTACATTCATAAACTTGATGACAACTGATACCATCTTCATCTCTCCAGATATGAATAAGACACAATAATCACTCCAGCTGTTGACAGTGATGTAGCTCCCAAGTCAGCTGAGAAGAGAGCCAGCAAACATGGAGGCTGGTAGACCACAAACACCGTAGGGAAACAAATTTAAACTGATTGCATCGAGACTCCATGTCTTCCTGAAGTCTTACTTGAGGCAAAACATCTCAGTGATAATGATATCAGGGATGGAGTTCCTTTATTGCTTTAGCCAATTTAATTTGGCTTTCTTTTACAAATTTAATCATTTTCGAGAAGCTGTACTCTTCCATGCACGAGCTTTAAGTTTCTCACTGAAGGCAGTTTTGAGAATTGGGAAGAGCAAATGGCAGTTACATAGTTTGAGGAACAAAAAAAATACTGAGGAGGAAATGGCTGCAGTTTCCTTAGACTAAACTAGTTACGAATTCAGGGGAATGTTGAGACATTTCTCAACATATGTGACCACTGACCGTCCCTCAGATCATTTCCACTTTGCTTCTCATTCAATACCAACTCCTGCTGCTCACTGCCTCTGACTGCAATCCTGTTTCGTAGACTCCTTGTCTTCACCTCTAACTCACACTGGTTTCTGCTTTGAGTGTTCTTCCGAATAGTCCTATGGATTATACATATTTTCCAGTTTTCTAAGTTTCGATATTTTTTGATTGACCACATATATATTTATAAATTTATGTGGTTTATTAAGCCACTTTTTATTATGATGGGTTCTAGCCTTTTGTGTCAAAAAAAAAGGCATTTTTTAAACACAATGTCGCCTTTTGGTTTTTTTTTATTATGTTATGTTATTCATGTTATAATACTTTGTTAGTTTTTGATGTAGTGTTCTGTGATTCATTGTTTGCATATAACACCCAGTGCTCCATGCAATATGTGGCGTCCTTAATACCCATCACTGGACTAGCCTAGCCCCCCCAACCCTCAATTTGTTTCCCAGGGTCCATAGTCTCTCATGGTCGTCTCCCCTTCTGATTTCCAGCCCCCTTCATTTTTCCCTTCCTTCTCCTAATGTCCTCCATGCTATTCCTTATGTTCCACAAATAAGTGAATATAAAAAGCTTCTGCCCAGCAAAGGAAATAGTCAGCAAAACAAAGAGGCAACTCACGGACTGGGAGAAGATATTTGTAAATGACACTACAGACAAAGGGCTGATATCCAAGACCAATAAAGAACTTCTCAAACTTAACACCCCAAAAAGCAAATAATCAAGTAAAAAAACTGGGCAAAATGCATAAACAGACACTTCTCCAAAGAAGACATACAAATGGCTAACAGACACATGAAAAAATGATCAACATCATTAGCCATCAGGGAAATTCAAATCAAAATTACATTGAGATACCTCCTTACACCAGTTAGAATGACAAAAATTGACAAGGCAAGAAACAACAAATGTTGGAGAGGTGTGGAGAAAGGGGAACCTCTTACACTGTTGGTGGGAATGCAAGTTGGTACCACCACTTTGGAAAACAGTGTGGAGGTTCCTCAAAAAAGTTTAAAATAGAGCTACCCTATGACCCAACAATTGCACTACTGGGTATTTACCCCAAAGATACAGATGTAGTGAAAAAAAGGGCCACATGCACCCCAGCGTTCATTGCAACAATGTCTACAATAGCCAAACTGTGAAAAGAGCTGAGGTGCCTTTCAACAGACGAATGGAGAGAGGAGATATGGTCCATATATACAATGGAATATTACTCAGTCAACAGAAAGGATGAATACCAAACTTCTGCATCAACATGGACAGGACTGGAGGAGATTATGCTGAGTGAAATAAGTCAAGCAGAGAAAGACAAAAGCCATTTCTCACACAATTAATACAATATTTTTCTTGTGTTTATTGCAGATATATATTTTTAAAATAACCCTGTTTTAAAAACTCTAAATTATTTGGAACTTAGTTTTATAAATGTTGTGAAGTAGAGATTTAAAATATTTTTTCTTTGAATTCATAACTTAGAGTACAAACTTGTTTTCTGATTTAAAAATACGGTTTTTCATACAATTAAAACTTATAAATAGATCTGACTCTGTATTTTCTATCATTATATTTATCTAATCAATGTTTCTTATGAGGAAATTTGTCACTTTCAATGACTATAGTTTTACAGCATAATCTGATGTAGAACAGTATAATTATGCATCTTTTAAAAATATTTTAGATAGTCTCACATATTTATCCTTCCCCATGAAATTTAAAATGAATTTGCTAATTTCCCATCCCAAAAAAGGATGTTGATATTTTGCTTTTGAATTACATTAAGTTTATATATTATTTTGGCCTGTCTTATATGGTTTGTATCACCATTTATTTCTACTTTAAAGAGTGAAACTTTTTATAGTTTTCTTAATATGGACTTTTCTAATTTCTTATAAAGTCCATTTCTTCATAATTTAAAGTTTTATAGCTTTTGTGACTGGGATTTCTTTTTCATTATATTTCCTAATTGGTAATTTCTGTTACATAGTCAAGCTATTGATTTTTGTTTATCTATTTAAAAACAAATGCCCTACCTGAAGTCCAGGTACTCTAGTGAGTTTCTTAGGGTTTTCAATGTAGATAATATAATATAATGTATTCCTTACAATATGTATAATGCTAGTCAAAGCATGAAAAATAACTTTTGATAAACAGCCATGGATTTGGTTACTTTTTCTAACATTAACATATATTTTATTTTCATTTTCATTTTTATTTTTTTTAGAGGGAGAAAAAGAGCACACACACATATGAGTTGTTGGGGGACAGAGATAGAATCTTAAGCAGGCTCCAAGCTCAGCACGGAGCCCAGCTCAGGGCTTGATCTCACTACCCTGAGACTGACCTGAGCCAAAATCAAGACTCAGAGTCTTAACCAATTGAGCCACCCAGGCACCCCAGTGTGCATATATTTTTAGATATGGATATTTATTTTGAGGTTCATATATAGAATCATGCTGAGTAAATATCCTTTTTAAAAAAGACTTTATTTATTTCAGAGAGAGAGAGAGAGTGTGTGTGTACAAGCAGGGGGAGGAGCAGAGAGAGAGGGACAAACAGCCTCAATGCTCAGCACAGAGCCTGATGAGGAGCTCAACCCCATGATACTGAGATTATGACCTGAGCCAAAGGCAAGAGTTGGGTGCTCAACTGCTTGAGCCACCCAGGTGCCCAATAAATATTCTTTTGATTAATTTACCTGAACCTTGTTTTATCAGTTTAATCAAGTGTCTACCAGCATATTTGGTAAAATTAATATCCTTTAAAAAATTTCAGCTTCAATATGGTGAAATATAAAATGCTTTTCAGGAATAAAGCCTCCTAGTGTTCCTGAAACATACCAATCCTATTCAGGTCACATTGTCTGTTTCATTTGGTGATAGAATCTGTTTGTTAATATTTTGCTTCCAATTTTCCATCAGAATGCACTGATAAACTTTACCCACTATTTGTCCTTCTTCATGTAATGTTATTGGAGTTTAATATCAGAATTCTGTACATCACAAACTGTAGAACTTATCTGTTAATACTATGAACTTTGGATTCATACATTCCAATATCTGATCCTCAGCTTTGTCATTTTCTAGTTTGACCACTTTAGGTAATCTGGTTATATCTAAATTTATTTGTTTCCTCATATTAAAAATAGGGTACCTGTCAGGTTTTTTGAGGATTACATGAGGTAGGAAATAATGCAAGCAACCTACTTATTCCATTGGCCAGGACTTTAATATTAGTCGATAAAGATCAATCATTAAATAATGGTATTAATACTGTCTCTATAGTTTTTATTAATTTATATTTAGAGGGCATGATTTAAGTCGATCCATTGTTAAGAACCAAAGCACATTTTCTTGGACCCTGTTTGGGTCCCTGCCTTCCAGGTGTAGACCAAGGAACACTTCAGATATCCATCAGTTTGTTAGAAAGGAGGTTATCCCAGTCAACCAAATCTATGGTTTCGTTCTGTGTTGAAGAACTTATTTTCCATGGTTTTGTGGCTGATGTAGATTAGTTTGGGTAGATCTGCCTTTATGATAATTGCACTACCCAGGCAAATAATGCGAGATACCCCACTTCCTTTCACCCCCAGTTTTGGCCACCATGGCTCTCCCCACTTTTCTGTGCACTCATTTACCCTCTCTGCAGTCTGGATATGCTTCCTGGGGATGCTGCCGGGATCATCATGAGCCCCAACTCTGGGCCTTGATCTTCAGCCCTTGACATTCTGAGTTGGCTGGGGAATCTTCTACGACTTTCCTCATATTCAGAAGAGCACAGTTAGGTTGCTCTGCCTTCATTTTGCAATATTTCTAAGACATCTTCTCTGATGAACAACTTCATTTTCTTCTTAATATTAGTACAATTCAGTTTTTCTCCTCTCTTCCATATCCTATTTACCATCTCAGTAGGGAAAAGATGAGAGGATAACTAATAAAGATTTTCCATCCCCATCTTAGCGAGAGCCATGTTTTATGTTGTGCATCAACAGTATTTGTTGATAGTTGTACACTTCGTTGTTAGTTACTAGGTCATGATGCCAGGTCCTGGGAACGAGCATTAATACACCTGAGAGGAGAGCATCTGCTCTAACCAATTTCATTTCTCCATAGAAACTATTTAGGGAAAAGTGTATTACGTTTTAGAATAGTTGGAAAACAGCTGCTCTGACAAAATATATCCCTGTCAATGTTACATCCTGATGTGAAATGAGTCTCTTACCTAACTGCTGTGCTCTTGTCCTGAAAACATGTTGAAGTCTCTACCAGAATCTCACAGTGGAGGAGCTCCTATTTGCATGTGATAGTACAGCAGGGTCCCTACTGGAGGGAAAGATAACACACAGCAGATGCCTTATAAATATATCGAATGGCATGGATGGAGAAGGGGGTAAGAATATGGGTTAGTAAAATGTATACGTAGTATAAATATTTATAAATATATAAGGCACATCTTGTATCATGGAAGTGTGCAGAAGATAGGTTTTAGAAAAAGGCAAGAAAAGACAAGGAAGAAAGAGAAAAAGACAAAGAAATCTAGCTGACTGGAGTCTGAATCTTTGCTAAATGTATTTTCAGTTTTTTAAGACTTTTCAGGAAATACATGGTTACTGATACCCAGACAGGTAGATAGCCTGTGATCATTGAGCATTTTTTTAAAGAGTTTTTATTTATCTGAGAGAGAGAAAGCATGACCAGGGGGGAGAGAGAGAAACAGGCTCCCTGCAGAGCATGGAGCCTAATGCTGGGCTGGATCCCAGACTCTGGTATTAGGACCTGAGCCAAAGGCAGACGCTTAACCAACTGAGCCACCTAGGTCCCGCGAGCATTTTCCACATGAGGACATACATTTATTTTGTAATGGACTAAAGAAAGATATACACACATTTTATATGTATGCTTTAAATACATTTTTATAAAATGCATATTATGAGCTTTATCATAATCACTACATTACATTTACATTGAGTAATAAATTATGCTCTGATTTTATCCAAATTAGTACAGCTTCTGTCTTATACACATATAGACACTCACTTAGCTCTGCAGACCATTTACTGTGTGAGATTCTCTTAGAATGATTTCCATTTCATTGAAATAAAGGTTAAATATATTAGAGTGTCCTATACGCAAATACCCTCACCCCAATTAAGCCAAAATATTGTCTTTAACATTCGGCAAAGAAATCAACTTTCCTTTATTTATTTTTTTAGTGTTATGCAAGTTCAACATCATAATCTGCATTACAACTAATTACCCTGAATTCTACCAAATACTTCTGTGCTGTTTTACACTAATGCTGTTAAGTTGCAGTTCATTAGGGAGAGTTTGGAGCAAAAAATTTCCTCACACCAGGTCTTTCTAATTACCTGAGCAATTTTTCTGGAGACCTTCTTCTCTATTTCAGAAGTTCTATGCCAATTGCTTGTGGCTGTATGGATTTTTATATATGATCGACATCAATTAGGAGAATAGTCATTGCCACAGATTAGTTATATATTGACAAAGAGTGCATTACTGAAAAATGGTAAACTAATTTGAGGACTGCACTCACACAAGGGGAAAAAAATAGCCCATGGTTTTTAATAAGGACTGTTTTTTTCAAGGAAGAGGGTCCAAAATACATATTCTTAATGCTCAATCTTTTTCTCTCATTAGAATATTTTACTACGGCTTAAGGGACGCCAGCCAATCCGTATCCCCAATCCCGATCTCATACGAAAGTCATAACACATTCCATCATGCCGACTGTTTTTTATGCCAAGTACCTGCCAAAAAGTTTCTCACTCAGGACTTTTTTTTCTTTTCCTTAAATATAAATTCAATTAACCAACACACAGTACATCATTAGTTTCGGATGCCAGTGTTCAATAATTCATCAGCTGCGTACAACACCCAGTGCTCATCACATCACGTGCCCTCCTAATGCCCATCACCTAGTTACCCCATCCCCCACCCACTTGTCTTCCAACAACCTTCAGTTTGTTTCCTCGAGTTAAAAGAGTCTCTTAAAGTTTGTCACCCTCTCTAATGACTTCCCCTTCAGTTTTTCTTCCCTTCCCTTATGATCCTCTGCGCTGTTTCTTATATAACACACATGAGTGAAACCATTTGATAATTGTTTTTCTCTGATTGACTTATTTCACTCAGCGTAATACCTTCCAGTTCATTCCATGTTGATGTAAATGGTAAGTATTCATCTTTCCTGATGGCTGAGTAATATTCCAGTGTGTGTGTGTGTGTGTGTGTGTCTATGTGTTCGTACCACATCTTCTTTATCCATTCATCTGTGATGGATATCTCAACTTTGGGACCTTTTAATTCAATTCAAAATTCCTTTTTCTGGCCTTTCATATAGCTAGCTCCTTTTCATGTGCCAAGATTCACAAGTAAGGCTGCCTCCCTGTAAAATCTGCCCGAACACCTCTGATAAATGCTTTCATACATTCCTTGACAGCCAAAGCTAATTTTACTTCGAAAAATTATACTCATTTATTTTATTTTTTTGCTCATCTCTGATACACTGCAAGCTCCAGGCAAGCAGTGAATACTTTTCTCTTGTTCCAGGCTTTTGACAAATTCCTGAAAGCCGTATTAGGTACTGAAGAAATATATGTTGAATGAATGTGTGGATAAATAAGATGAATGATGGCAAGTCAAAATGTTTGTAAGGAAAAAGTGATAGCACAAAATCTCTCAGAAAAGTAAAAAAAAAGAAAGCTTGCCTTTTAAATAAACTTATTTTTATTCAAATATAAAATGAATGCAGAATGGAATGCAAAATAAAGTGGACAACTGGCCAAAATTTTATAAATGGATCACACCTGTGTAACCAGAACACAAATTAAGAAACAGAATATTGTCAGTAGCCAAAAGCTTCCATTCATCTTCGTCATTATTCTAGACCTGCTCATTAAAACCATGAACTGCAGGTTTATTAAGACTTAGCTATTTAAGCAGACTGCATACATCCTGCTCAGTACAATTTTGTATATAAGAACTCATCAGTATTATTCTTTTAGCAAATATGATTAATAAATTTACAAAGAGGTCCATCCCTGTAATGCAATTGTTTCATCAGAATTCCCTAGGAGGAAGAAAGGGAACTACTATCTGTGACTAGAACTTTCTTTCTTGGGACATAAACATTTATGAAACAAAATGGACAAAACCCTAATCAGCATGTTGAAAAAAAAACAAAAAAAAACTTAACTCATTATTTTTTAAAAAAAGATTTATTTATTTTAGGGAGAGAGAGAGAGAGAGAGAGAGAGAGAGAGAGAGATGGAGGAGGGACAGAGGGAGAGAGAGAGAGAATCCCTAGCAGAGTCAGGGTGGAACCCAACCAACATGGGGCTCGACCTCATGACCCTGAGATCACGACCTGAGATCACAATCTGAGCTGAAACTGAGAGTCAGAGGTTTAATTGACTGGACCACTCAGGTGCCCCATAAAATCTTACCTCATTATCAAGTCATTGCAAATTATAACAATGGCATCCTAATCTATCAACTAGTAAATTAATATTTCTGTTTGTTTTTAATTGTGGTTACTTGTCATAATTTAGCCTAATGCCAGAAAACACTTTGACGATTTGTATAAGGATTCTTAAAAATGTTCATAACACCTAACACAGTAAGTATACTCCTGGAATATGACCAAAGGGAAGTATCAGTAATATGTGAATAATGGTAAAATATTCCAACACAATCTTAATATGCAACAGCATGTATCAAAAACTGCAGAATGGTTAAATATACCCCAACTTTCTCTAAAAATAAATTTTATCTCCATTTAAAATGTTATGGAGACTGTGTAACACAGGATCTTCTTATAGTATAACCTCTAATAAGATCCTTAAAAAGTCTTCATAGCTTTGAGGCACCTGGGTGGCTCAGTTGGTTAAGCATCTGACTCTTGATTTCAGCTCAAGTCATGATCTCAGAGTCATGAGATCAAGCCCTCCATGCAGCTCAGCATTGAGCATGGAGCCTGCTTGAGATTCTCTCTCTCCCTCTCCCTCTGACCCTCCTCTCTGTCTAAAAAGAAAAAAAAAATTCTTATGGCTTTAAGCCCATAGGTTTAGCTTCCTGAAAGTTATAAACAAAATGTAGACACATTGAAAAATATTAAAATACCCCAAATTTTGCAAGCAATAAAAATAATATCAAATAATTAGAGAATAAAAATATTAAAATGTTAATTTTGTACATGAAAATGTGCATTAGTGATAGTCGTATTATGGAAAATTCCATTCTTACTCAGAATTACTCCTAAAAAGGTTACCTTTTAAAAGTATGCAAAACTACAGGTAATAAAAATCAGCAAAAATCACTTTAAGGTAAAACCACATGAAATCTTTGTGAGAAATTTGAAAACTAGAGAAAACTAGTGATTTTCTAGTTCAATATAAACTACCAAGAGCTACCCCCATATTAACAACTACATTATTATGATGATAATTACATTCTAAAATATATTCCAACCTTTCCACTTAGCATCTTGTTTTTTCTACTCAATAGCTTTACAATTGCTTTTTTAAGTGATAATTTATTATGTTATTGTCAAGTGACCTTTTATCATCACTGCTGAAGTGTGAAATAAATGAAATCATATGTCGCATATATGTTCCTTGATATTAAACAAAAGACAGTTTACTTCCTTTACAGAAATTCACAAAGGAGTGGAGGTGATTACGCTAAGTGGTTATGTAAATTTCAATAGTAAAAATAAATCAGTTTTCTTAATGAATTTCAATAAGTTTCTAAATTCTTGTAAGAAAAAATATTCATTTCTTGGTGTTTAAGGTTTATAAAAATTATTCAATTGGCATAATAAAATATCAATTCAGATTCCATTAAGAAAATTTTCATTTTTTGGTTTCCTTCATAAATAAGCATGTTGTAAAATATGAATCCAAAAATGAACATTAGCTTATGTAAAAGGTAATAAAACCACATATTTAAAAAAATTAAAATAAATAATGCTTATAATACCAACTTTCCTAACAAATCTTATATACTGCCCTTTAAAAATATTTAGATATATAATATATATTTTTCATTTTTCTATGCTAATCACAAGGACACCAAAATTAAGAATACTGTACCGTTTACATTCACTCACAGAAACAGAAATACTTAGAAGTAAATAGAACATGTAGTCAATTTTTACATTGAAAATTACAAAATGCTGATTAAACAGATCAAAGGAGATCTAAAGAAGTGGAAAGACAGGCTGTGTTCAAGA
The DNA here is from genome assembly GCA_002007465.1 of Ailurus styani. NCBI lineage: Eukaryota > Metazoa > Chordata > Mammalia > Carnivora > Ailuridae > Ailurus > Ailurus styani. The sequence goes on along the minus strand of LNAC01000089.1, from coordinate 2,796,402 downwards.
AGTAGACCAGTCAGCCTGATAGAAATGCTACTTCTTCTCAATTGTTACAGGGATAACATAATTCCTATCAGTATCCCAGCAAGATTAGAACTGATATGGACAATATTCTAAAATTTATATGGAAAAGCTTAAGAATTAGAAGGACTAAAACAATTCTAAAAAAGAAGAATAAAGTAGGAGAAATTATTCTTTTTTTCAAGAACTATATACTTACAGTAATCAAGACTGTGTGATATTGAAAGTATAGACTTATAGATCAATGGAACAGAAGCGAGACCCTAGAAATAGACCTTGCACACAACTATGTCAAACTTATTTGACAAAGGTGAAAAAGCAATTGCATAGAAGAAATAAAACTTTTGCCACAAATAGTGCCAGAGCAGTTGGGCATGTCTTCTACGTCGCACAAAAACTAACCCATCATGGACTACAGACTTAAATGTAAATGTAAAAAAATAAGTAAATAAATAAAACTTTTTGAAAGAAATAAGAGGAGAATATTTGAGATGTAGGTAAAGAATTCTTAGACTGTGCAGATGCTTTTGAATTTGAATGTAGTTCCTCTTGTTTATTTTGCTTTTCTTGTCTGTGTTTTTGGTGTCATATCCGGAAATATCATTACTGAGGTCAACATCAAAGAGCATTTTTCCTTTGTTTTCTTCTACGAGTTCTACAGTTTTGTGTCTTACATTTCATCTTTAGTTGATTTTAAGTTGATTGATTCTAGTGTAGTGTAAGATAAGTGTCCAATTTAATTCTGCTGCATAAGAATATCTAATTTGCCCAATATCATTTATTCTTTTCCTACTTTGTATTCTTGATGTTCTTGTCAAAAATTGGTTGACTATACTTGCACGGGTTAATTTCTCGTTTCTGTGATGTCCATTGGTTTATGTGTCTGTATTTATGCTAGTATCATGCTGTTTTGATTATTGTTTTTGATTACTATAGCTTTGTAATATAACTTGAAATCAGAAAGTATGATGCCCCAACTTTGTCTTTTTGCTCAAGATTGCTCTGGCTTCTCGACATCTTTTGTAGTTCCCTATAAATTTTAGGATTGATTTTGTCTTTATGTGAAAAATGCCTTTGGGTTTTTGGTAGAAATTGCATTGATATTTCCTCTAAAAGGACACATAAATGGCCAACAGGTATATGGGAAAAAATGCTTAAATATTAACCATCAGGAAAATTCAAGTCAAAACTACAAGGAGATATCACTTCACACTTGTTAAAATGGCCATTATCAAAAAGAAGATAACAAGTGTTGGCGAGGATGTGGAGGAAAGAGAACTCTTGTGCACTGTTGGTGGAAAAGTAAATTGGTGCAGCCACCATAGAAAACAATATGGAGATTCCTCAAAAAGTTAAAAATTGAACCACAAATGATTCACAAATCTGTCTTCTAGGGATATAACCCTAGCAAATTAAAACACGATGGTGCAAATACATCTGCACTCCTATGTTGATTGCAGCATTCGTCACAATAGTAAAGCTAGGTCAACAGTTCAGGTGTCCATCAACAGATAAAAAATCACATAGTCTTTATAAAATNTTCACAATATGAAGCTAGGTCAACAGTTCAGGTGTCCATCAACAGATAAAAAATCACATAGTCTTTATAAAATACATATTATATACACACACACAATGGAATTTTTTCAGCCATGAAAAAGGTAAATCCTGACATTTGTGGCAGTGCCAATGGACCTTGAAGTCATTATGCTAAGTGCAATAAGTCAGACAAAGAAAGACAAATACTGCATGGTATCACTTATATGCGGACTCTAAAACAGCCAAATTCATAGAAACAGCGGGTAGACCATTGGGTTTCAGGGCTTGGGAGGTGATGGAATTGGGGAAATACAGGCCAAAGGATAAAAACTTACAGTTAGAGGATGAATGAGTTCTGGAGATTGAAAGCAAGTATTGTGACCAAGCCAACAATACTGTACTATATGCTTCAAACTTGCAAAGAGACTCGATCTTAAATATTCTTGCTACAAAAAAGAACGGATAATTTTTCAACATGATGGAAGGGTTAGGTAATGCTACAGTGGTAAATTATCAAATCAACACAATGTACATGTTAGAAACTTACACAATATTACATGTCAGTTATATCTCAACAAAAAAATTACTTTAAACACTACTTTTAAATTGCATTGTTCTTTATAACCATGTTTCCACTGGACATGGATTACCTTTAAATTCCTTTGAAGTAAACTCGTTGATGTTATAATATACCAAAGTCAATAATATCTACACAGAATGTAATTTCAAAGTCTTTTCTGGGGAATGTCATCAAAAAGATGTGAGCACTGTTTGATGAACCAGACCCAAGCACCCAGAGGCTCCTTATCCTCTTCCTGTCCTTGAAATGTGTGTTCTACTTGCTTTCCCACTCTGCTTCCAGAGATTGTTCCAAGGACATTGCGTTGAGATGATGATGTGGTGTTGAAAACACCTGCACGGTACATGTGACTGAGGTCACAGAGGTCTGTTTATAAACTTTCAAGATTGAAGGGCAGGTGTGGGGACCCATTTGTCTTGTTGCTGCCCAAGACAAGCCTCATGTGCAAGTTCCCCCTGTTATTATTAAAATTGCCACCTACCAATCGAGAGTGGCCTGCCTCTTTCTTTGATCTCTCTCTGCCCTCTGATTACAAGGGTCAGTTTTAGATTACACCCAGGAAGCTCCTGAGAAGGTTGCAAACCAGCAGTCACACAGACACACAGACACACAGACAGACATTTTGGACATCAGCTTTCTTATTGCTGGGAATTGACATATTTAGCTGACATATTTGGATGTAAAGAATATATAGAAATCAAGTATGCTTGGATATGAGAGGAACACAGCTAAAATAAGGTACCAGCAGATGTGGAGGACAGAATGGTGAGCTAGGGCAAATGGATGGTAGCAGTGAATAGAATGCAGGACACCTGTGTCCTGAGACATTAATGTATTATAAAATGATCATAGAGTAGTTCTATCCATCTGCCTCTTGCCAAGCATTTCAGTCTGAAAGCATGTATTGAGAAAAGTACTAATTAAAGTGAAGGTAACCAAAAGAAAGACTTCCCATGCCACTGTTATGCTAGAACTCATTTTGCTAAGTCACTATGTAAATATTGTAAACTGATAAGATTTAGATAGGGATGCATAGCTCCTTTGAATGCACATTCATGAGAACATACACAACATTTGTACCTTGATAGTCACTCTTGCTCTGTAGTGGGAGATAAGGCTGTGTCCCTCCCTAAGTTATTGAGGTAAAGTGGAAGCAGAATTTAAGAATATCAGATATAATCTTGTGATATATTTACTTCACTGGAGGAAATCATGTTCTTCCTTGCCTGCCCACCCTAGCAAAAAGGAGAGGAGTATTTCTTCTATCACAGATAATGACTTCAGCAAACTGGACATGAATGACTGTAACATTAAGGATGAGAGTGGTGAAGACAAAGGTGAATATGGAGTTTGGGGAATATTAAATGTATTCCCCTTCCTACAGGCACTCAGGGCTTCAGGGTTCCCCAACTAACCTATCAGACTGCAACTCTAGCATAAACCATAGAAGGGTGCTGGCTATGTCTTCTTTTTTTGTAACTCTGCTATGTACACAGTCTGATCCTGGGGTTCTTACCAGCACAGCTTCTGTCCAGCTCAGAGAAATGAGCCCTTGCCATAGGGGCATTCTTGCTTTCCCACCAAGACATGAGTTCATGGTCCTCTAATTTAGGCCTCTTATTTGTATGGTGGTTCTTTACAACAACCAACAAACCTTACAATCCTCATAATTACTTTTTATCCTTCTCAAGCTCTACAGATACTATGTTGATCAGCGAATGCTTCCAATTATACGCCATCCCAATTCACAATATGTGATAGTATTACAATTTGTAATACCGTATGCACCACCCTCCTGAAAACCAGCAAAGGGACACTGGCTGGTGTCTGGCCAGTAAATCAGCCAATGCCAGGATTCCATCATGAGGATCTGCTTGCTAGGCCTATGACTTGTTGTCTAAGTTTAAGCTCTCCAAAGCAGATCCCAAAACAAGATTTCAAATAGAAGTAGTTTATTTAGAAAGTAATCCTAGGAATCACTGATATAAAATAGGAAAGTAAATGGAAGCCAGAGGGCATATAGTTAATTGTATACTACAATGAATCACCTTTATGAACAACTGGAGCTCGATCCTACTAAAAAACTCTGAATTGTAGTTCAGAAACACTTGCTTAAAAGTAATCCCACCTGAGACAAGATTTATTTATTCATTAACTTCTGAGAGTCATAATTGAATAGCTACTGGGATAGGTGATCATTATTCACAGGCCTAGTGTGCAGGAGGTCTAATCTGGTACCTGTTGACAGAGAAAGTTATCAAGGAAAGATACCCAGATGCTGACTATTGGAAATCGGACAAGAATCATTGCAGTGTTAGGACTGAATGATTTGAACGGGTGTTGACAGCTTCTGCTATAACAATTAATTCAGTAAAGGAAAATTGTATATGTGTTTTACTTTAGTCAACTTGGGTCTGTAAGCATATGGAGTGCATTCAAGAAATATGTATTCCGGAGATCAGCTGCCAGGATTTCAAGAGATACAGAGAGATGGCGTTGGCGTTAGTATTAGCTGAATCTCTTGCATAGCATGGCAGGCAACTTGGTCATTTAAAAAATTTGAATACTAACCTAATTAGTATTGAATCTATTTAAATTTATAGCAAGATAATAAAGATAGATTACTCCAATCAGTCATTGTTTGAAATTGCAAAATAAATTAGAACTTTTTATTTAATGAGACACTGTTTTCCAATTGGGTCATGTGATTTAAAACAGGTAGCAAGCTATTGATTATTCTTTTTAGTCATTACAAGTAATTAAAGCTTAGTAACTCTAATAGGAATTCAAGTCATTATTTCATTACTTTAGTTTGGAGCCCTCTAAATTATGACAAAAGCAAACAGCATCTGCCTCATTTATTTACAGTTTTATTTATGCATAATAGTGACAAATATAAGGTATTTATAGATTTTTTCACATTCTTTTCCCCATAATATAATTTCATATTATTGTGGTATATCAACTGTGGTTTAGGTTTTTATTGTCTTTTTGGAATTGAGTATAATATAAATATTATACTATTTGCTATATCGTTTCTGGTTTTTTCAAATCAAGCACAGCAGACCAAAGTATTTATTGCTATGTTCCATTCAAATCACATATGTAATATCAATATTGTGTAGGTAGCAACTTCCCATTATGTTTCCGGAATGTAACAGTCCAGTAGAATTTTTCTGCTTTAGCAATCTTCATTTCCTTAAAACCTGATCAATAGTAAAAGGTCCAAATTTGTTACAAGTGGCAATCTTTTTTCAACTTTCTTGCTCTGAAGTAGTGCTTCAACATTGATTACAGGATCTCCAACTGAAAATAAGAGTAAGATTAACAGTGAGAATCCACAGCAGTGTTCTCTACATTATGTTTCAGACTGAACGCACCTCCAAAATATATTTTGGGCTTATTTGCGGTCAAATAAAATATAAAATATACCCCAAAGTCTTCCCTGAAGTCTATATAATCAAGGTGACATCAAAATAACCTAAAATATTTTGAAAACATAAACTTCTAAAATCATATTTAACCATATGCAATGAAAATCATCTCACAAAGAGTAAATTATTTTATATTGTTCCTACAGGAGTAGCTATTTATTTTTTAAAAATAGCATTTTACTTATTATAGAGAATTTCCAATATTTATAATAGTAAAGGTAAGAGTACAAAGAGTTCCTATCCAACAAATGTCAACACATATCTATTCTTTTTCTGTTCTTTTTTTTTCTTTCTTTTCTTTTTTTTTTCAAGTAGTCTCTATGCCCAACATGGGGCTTGTACTCACAACCTTAAGACTGAGTCATATACCAACTGAACGAGCCAGATGCCCCAACATATAGCTATTCTTTTTTTTTTTAAGATTTTTTTTTTTTTTACTTGACAGAGAGAGAGAGAGAGATCACAAGTAGGCAGAGAGGCAGGCAGAGAGAGGAGGAAGCAGGCTCCCTGTTGAGCAGAGACCCCGATGTGGGCCTCGATCCCAGGACCCTGAGATCATGACCTGAGCCGAAGGCGGAGGCTTTAACCCACTGAGCCACCCAGGCGCCCCCTACTTACTGTTTTTATCTGTCCTCTTGTAGTGACCGGTACTTACTTGATCAAGTTATTAGCAGCTGTAAGAGGCAGTGCTTGGCATGCTGCCACCAATCGTAAATAATAAGGCATATGTTTTCCTGGTGACACCAGTTATTTGAAAATAATTTTAAAACTAAGATCTTAATCTGGAAAACTTTCAATGACTCTCCAACCAATGTCATGGTTTTATCACCATGTCTGGCAGAAGATTAATAAAATACACCTTCCCCCACTAACAATCTTCTCTTAAACAATGAGCACTTTAGGAGCACAGTACTTGTAGTGTGCCTCATTTCACACTTCCAGAATTTAGTTATGTTAATGCTGTGAGTGTGCATGGCTTCAGTGTATGGATGTGTGTGTGTGTGTGTGTTTCCGTGTGTAAAATCTTGGGAGTTGGTCTTACTTGCCTGAAACAATTTAGTGAGTACCAGTCCAGAAAAAAAAATGAACGAAAGTTTGATTTACCCAAACTTATAATATGTTAAGTATAATAAAGTTAAAAATTATTCTTCAAATTTGGTTCAAACAATTTTAAAAATTCTTTTGAAGTTTCAATTTCCCAGTACGTGTTTTATTTGAGCAACTGTAGCACGCTTGCTCGGTTAAAATTTTCTCTGCCTTGTTAAGTGAAATGATAATTACATGTTTATTTCAGCTTCTAAATGATGGAATATTGAAAGGCAGGCTAAGTAATGTTTCCATCATAATAGGCTAGCTAGCAAATTGATAACTAAAGAAATCAGAAACAAAAGGAGAGTGGAAATGTGTTGGAAGAAAGAAACATACCCTGTGTATTGTGCTAAAATTTCAAAATATATAAGAAATTCTCATTTTGTAATGTCTTTTTATATCCTGGAATTAATGACATTTTGGCCTGTACTTAGAAAATGATTTCAGCTATATTATACTAATATTAATTATGTTGGAGTACATGATAACTTTAAAGAATATCACAGGTGGTTAAAAATATCCCATGCCACTCTAAAGATGAAAGTAGGTGTTGTGAGTGTAATTTTGGTGAATAAATATTTGGCAATGGTCATTTTCTTTTTATTAGTATTGTTGTTGTTGTTATTATTATTTGCCCCAGGGGTACAGGTCTGTGAATCATCAGGCTTACACCTTTCACAGCACTCACCATAGCAAAAACCTCCCCAGTGTCCATAATCCATCCATCCCATCTCTACCCTCCCATCCACCAGTAGCCCTCAGTTTGTTGCATGAGATTAAGAGTCTCTTATGGTTTGTCTCCTTCCTGATCCCATCTTGTTTCATTTTTTCCCTCCCTACCCCCCATAACCCCCCACCCTGCCCCTCAAGTTCCTCATATCAGAGCGATCATATGATAATTGTCTTTCTCTGATTGACTTATTTTGCTTAGCATAATCCCTCTAGTTCCATCCACGTTGTTGCAAATGGCAAGACTTCATTTCTTTTGATGGCTGCATAGTATTCCATTGTATATATACACCACATCTTTATATATTCATCTGTTGATAGACATCTAGGTTCTTTCCATAGTTTGGCTATTGTGGACATTGCTGCTATAAACATTCAGGTGCATGTGCCCCTGAGGATCACTACCTTTGTATCTTTAGGGTAAATACCCAGTAGTGTGATTGCTGGGTCGTAGGGTAGCTCTATTTTCAACTTTTTGAGGAAACTCCATACTGTTTTCCAGAGTGGCTGCACCAGCTTGCATTCCCACCAACAGTGTAGGAGGGTTCCCCTTTCTCCACATCCTCACCAACGTCTGTCATTTCCTGACTTGTTAATTTTAGCCAATCTGACTGGTGTGAGGTGGTATCTCACTGTGGTTTTGATTTGTATCTCCCTGAAGGCAATGGTTATTTTCTAATGAAAAATAACCCACATTTAATCCTCACATATAATCTTATGAATAGATACTATTATACTTCTGTAGAAAGGAGTCAAGTGAGGCAGAGGGTGTTAAGTAATTTACCCAAATGCATTGTGAACAATGTGAACCTAAGCAATATACCTGGTAATAGTAAAAATATACTTGGTTGATTTTTACAGAAATGAATTCTGAGACTTTTTGTTTCCATAATTGGCAAATTGACTAACTGATGTTTTGAAAGTTAATTTCAGTGAACACAGTCCCCATGATTATGTTATCATTCACATTTTTGGGTTCTATAAGAAAAATAATGCCCTATCATATGTTTAGTAACAGTGGAAAAGTAGCATATAATTTTCAATCTTTTAAAATTTTTATCTATATATTATTTATCATCTATCTATCTATTATCTATCTATCTATCTATCTATCTATCTATCTATCTATCCTTTACTATCTATCTATTGTGGATTAAAGTTAAATAAAATTGAAACAGAAATTTCCAGTATCAGAGTAGGGTGGGTGGTTCTCCAGAAACATCCACAGAGGCAGGCAGGGGAACTAAGAGTCACTGTAGCTCATTCAAGTTTGATTCAGCTCTTGGTTATAGTCATAGATAATGTGAATATATTAACAAATAAGCAACATTTGCTCCATAGGCCACATTTTAATTTATTAATTGTCAATGAAAAAATATTTTTCCTTAAACCTGCCAATGTGTCAACTGTTTAGGATACCATTTTCTTCATTTTAAGTCAGAACAATCCTTTAATTAGGGCATGGAGAATTGGATGCTTTTTATGTAAGTGTTCATTTCTAGACCTCAGAGCCTTAGAGCCTGGCACAGAGAGAAATCGTGACAGCATTTGCAAATTAATAATGAGCAGACCATGGGAGGACAGAATAAATAAGTCCTCCCCCCAGGCCTGTTTTTCAATTGTCACAACCCTCACACGCTCAAATATTCCCTATCATTTCTGGACAGTAATGAATAAACATGGCAAAAGTCTTACACTTTGTGACATTCCCTGCACCCAAAAGTACCGACTATCTCAGTCTTTCATATTTGATCGTGCCTGCATTAGATGATTCTCTGGCTCCCCACTTTAATTTCCAGTGTTTCTTTTTCCTTCTCTTTGTCAAAATTTGCCTGTGTCTCTCTTTACTTGCCTCTTTATTTTCAACCTATTTTGTTTGTTGCAAATACGTTGGTATTTTTAATAGCATAAATAAATATTGTCTAGTTATTACAATATTATATTCTCATGGCATGCTGTCATACAGAAGTGCTCAGAACATTAACATGTGGAGTGTTAACTCCTATGCTTTGACTTCTGCAAGCTTATTTATTATATTTGTTTCTTTTGTGCCACTCTCCTCTTTTTTCCCTCTGGTTGGGTCATTGTTGTTCATTTCCAATTTTCCCATGTAAATTTGCAAATCATTTTCTTTTTTATTCATGGATTCCTTCCCTTTTCATGGCTTCCTAGGGCAATGCCTGAGTCTGAATTATTTGCTAAATCTTACAACTTAATTCCAAAAGAGGGAAATAGTTCTCTTTTATTTTATCATTGTTTTATTCATCAGTTATTTTTTCATGTTGTTATGCCACCTCTCTCTTTTTTTTTTACAGATTTATTTATTTTTATTTTAGAGAGGGGGAGGGGCAGAGAGAGAAAGAATCAAAAGCAGACCCCCTGTGGAGCATGGAGCCCCACATAGGACTCAATCTCAAGACCCGGAGATCACAACCTGAGCAGCAACTAAGAGCCCATTGCTTAACTGACTTTGCCACCGGGATGCCCTATGCCGTGTCCCTTTTATATCTCAAAATCTTTTTACCTCTGTCCTAGTAATTCCATTCTTTCAAGTTTTTTTTTTTTTATGCCTAGATTTATGCCCTGGAAGACGAAAGGCAAGCAATATTTCAGATATTTAACTGATGGGTGGCAAACACACCTTGGCTTACCTTAATTAAGTCGCACCTACAATCCCTCCCTCCTCTTGAGTGAGGGTACCAGCTAACACTTGCTTTTAACCGGCAGAATATGACAAAGCCTATGAGACAGTCACTCTCATGATTATTGACATCATGCAAAATTCCATCTTAGAAGGCTGGAGGGGCAAGCTCACTTCCAGAACTTGAAAAAGTGAGCTGCCTTGCTGTGAGATCCTTGTGGGAGGGCCAGGAGGCAGAAGGGCAGGCAGCCTCTGGGACTGAGAAAGTCCCCGCTGACAGTCAGCAGGAAGAGCAGGAGCCTCGGTTCTACCACCCCAAGACATGGAATTCTACCAACAGCCACTGGATGTCCATTGTGGGAGGGGCCACTGTGCTCCACGGGGGACAGCCGGCAGGCCCCTTGATTGCAACCTTATCAGACTCTGCGCAGAGGACCCAAGTAGGCTGTGGCCAGACTCCTGACCCACAGAAACGGTGCATAATAGATGTTATTTCAAGCCCACAGCTTTGTAGTCCTACGTTAAGCAGCAATATAAGTAAAACAAGACTATTCTTGTTTTTATGATTTTTCCCTTCTTAGTGCTCTCACATTTTGTTTATTTTTATTTTTCCCCACCTTTACTGAGGTATGATTGACAAACTGAAATTGTATACCTTTAGGTTGTAGTACATGATGTTTTTATTTTTTGAATGTGTATAATATGATTTAATTTAGGTTCACACTGTGAAATGCTTACCCTAATCAAGCTAATTAACATATCTGTTATCTCATAAAGCAACCCTTGTGTGTGTGTGTGTGTGTTGTGAGAACACTAAGATCTGTTCTCTTAGAAATTTTCAAGTATACAGTACAGCGTTATTAATAGTTATCACCATACTGTACCTTACATTTTCAGAACTCATTTATCTTATAATGGAAAGTTTGTGCCATTTGGCTCCCCATTTCCCCCATACCCCCAGCCCCTGGCAACTACTGTTCTATTCTCCACTTCTATGAGCTTGACTTTGTTTTAGATTCTATATATAAGTGAGATCATACAGCATTTGTCTTTCAGTGTCTTCCTTATTTTACTTAGCATTATGTCTTTCAAATTCATCCATGTTGCCACAAATGACAGGATTCCTTCTTTTTTATATCTGAATAATATGTCATTGTGTGTGTGTGTGTGTGTATGTGTGTGTGTGTGTGTGTGTGTGTGTGTGTGTGTATACATATATATCTATATATATCACATTTCCTTTTTCCATGCATTTGGTAGGAATGTAAATTGGTACACCCACTGTAGAGAACAGTGTGGAGGGTTCTCAAAAAATTAAAAAATAGAATTACCATATGATCAAGCATTCCCACTCCTGGGTATATATCCAAAAGAAATGCAATCCGAATCTTGAAGAGATGTCTGTACTCCCATGCTCATTGCAGTATTATTCACAAAAGCAAAGATGTGTTCTAATTCTTCAGTTTAAGTTTTCATAAATTTCCGCTAGCAGTTTTGTTTCCCTGGGCCTGAATTCTGAATATTCTGCCTGATAATCTCTGTGATCTGGGTCCCTTCAGATGAGTTTTCAATTTCTCATTCAACTTATTTTTTATGAAAGTCTAGTTATAGGAGAGTGCTAAAGAACAAGATGTCGAAATGTGGTATTTACTTACACAGCCATGATATATGGAGTGTGGCATACCATGTGACCTGAGTAAAGACCTCTTCTCTCTGGTCAGATGGTTTTCTTCCAACTCCAAAGGCAGAAAGACTCAGCCTTGACTCTATCACATTCTTAACCTTTCCTGGGTTAAAAATCCCTAGTACACATGAGTAATTAAAAACTTTTATGGGAATGAAGCTGTTGTTATCCATAAAACCACGGTCATCAATTTCTTCCCAGAATCCACTCCTGTTATTGAGGGTTTCCTCAGCTAGCGAAGTGAAAACTGTGGACAATTCCCCTTTGCTAGGATGCAGAGAGAGACCATGGCTTCACTTACATCCAGATGCTTGGCTCTCAGGAACCATTTGGCTCAAGGAAATCCAACATCATAGAGCTGGCAGGAAAGGAGACTAGAACTACAACCATGCTTCATATTCTTAGAATTCTTTCTGTCCTTTGTCACTTCTGTCCCATCACCCTCACTCAATACCCTTATGTATCTTTCTACTTTAACTTGGAATATGTCCTGTATGGATATGGAGACACGTTTTAAGAATAAACTTTAATAGTTTAACGCTATGAATTTCAGCTTATCCTCAAATGAATGTAAAAGAAACAAAACAAAAAACCAAATCAAATAAATATGGACAGTACATACATTAATTAGTCAATTTAATATATATTTCTAAAAATCTTCATGTTTATCAATACATTTTGCAAATTTAATTATAATCTGTCTTGATGTTCGTCTGCTTTTACTGATTTTAATGGGAGTTTTCTGTGCCTCCTGGATCTGGATGTCCGTTTTCTTCCCCAGATTGGTGAAGTTTTCAGCTATAATTTCCTAAAATAAAATTTCTGCCCTCTTTTCTATTCTTTTTCTGAGACTCCTATGATATGAATGTTTTTACGTTTGATGGAGTCACTGAGTTCCCTAAATCTATTCTCATGTTGCATAATTCCTTCTTCTTTTCAGTTTCATTATTTTCCATTATTTTATCTTTTTGGTCACCAATTTGTTCCTCTGCTTTTTCCAGTCTGCTTTTCATCGTATCAAGCCTGTTTCCAATCTCATTTATTGCATTCTTTTTTTCTGATTGATTCTTTTTTAACTCTTTTTCCTCTGTGGTAAGGGTCTCTCCAATCCCTTCTATTCTTTTCTCAAGCCCAGTAGAGTATCATTACAATTGTTGCCTTAAGTTCTCCATCAGGAATGTTACTTAAATATCTGTCTTGCCTAGATCTCTGGTCATAGCCTTATCTTGTTCTTTCCTTTGAGATAAATTTTCCCTTTCTTGGCATTTTATCTAAATCTCTGCTTTCTTCTTTGTGTTAGAAAAGCCAGTTGTGTCTTCTGATCCTGAAAGTAGTGGCCTTATGAAGGGGTCAACTAGTGCCCAGGGCCTGATGCTTCAAGGAATGTCTCTGGGATGTGCTGCATGTTCTATGCCACTTTGTGTTGGTTGCTCTATTCTTCAGGCCAGTCGGTCTGCAGAGGCAAAATGCAGTGATAGAGAAAAAATTGTTAAAAGCAGCAAGACAAAGGAAGTCCTTAACTTATAAGGGAAAACCCATAAAGCTAGCTGGAGATTTCGCAACAGAAACTTGGCAAGATAGAAAAAAGTGGCATGATACATTCAAAGTGCTGAGTGGGAGAAGACTTCAGCCAAGAATTCTCAATCCAGTGAAGCTATCATTAATAGAAAGAGAGATAAAGAGTTTCTCAGATAAACAAAAACTAAAGGAGCTTGTGACCACTAAACCATCCCTGCAAGAAATATTAAAGGGGGGTGTGCCTGGGTGGCTCAGTGGGTTAAAGCCTCTGCCTTCAGCTCAGGTCATGATCTCAGGGTGCTGGGATGGAGTCCCACATCTGGCTGCCTGCTCAGCGGGGAGCCTGCTTCCCCCTGTCCCTCTGCCTGCCTCTCTGCCTACTTGTGATCTCTCTTTCTCTCTCTCTCTCTGTCAAATAAATAAATAAAATCTTTAAAAAAAAAGATATATTAAAGGGGACTCTGAGTGCAAAGGAGAGACTGAAAGTGACAAAGAAATGATCAGAGAAAATCTCCAGAAACAATAATAAAACAAGGAACAAAATGTCAATAAATACATATCAATTAATAATTACTTTGAATGTAAATGGGCTACATGCTCCAATCAAAAAACATAGGGTGTCAGAATGGATAAAAAGAACAAGACTCATCTACATGCTGCCTACAAAAGATTCATTTTAGGCCTAAAGACACCTGCAGAATGAAAGTGGGGTGGTGGTGGTGGTGGAGAAACACTTATCACACAAATGGATGTCAAAAGAAAGTGAAGTAGCAAATTTTATATTGGACAAACTAGACTTTTGATCTTATACTGTTTTTATCCTGCTTTGGTATCAGAGTAGTACCAGCCTCATGGAATGATTTAGAATGTGTTTCCTCTATTCCATTATTTATAAGATTTTGAGAAGATTGTAATTAATTTTTTTAATGTTTGGTGGAATTCACCCATGAAACTATGTGGTCTTGGGCTCTTCTGAGCTGGGAGATTTTTGATTCCTAATTTAACTTTCATTCTTGTTATTGGTCTAAGAAGATTTCCTATTTCTTGAATTCAAGATTCATGATTTAATCTTGGTACCTTGTGCATTTTTAAGAATTATTTAGGTTTTCTTCTATGTTATCTGATTTGTTAGTATATGATTCTTTATAGTAATTTGTTATCACATTATGTATTCCTGTGGTTAGCTATTGTATTGTTTTCTCTTCCATTTCTCATTTTGGTTTTTGAATGTTCTTGCTCTCTCTCTCTTTTTTTCTTAATGTATTTAAAGCATTGCCAATTTTCTTTACTTTTTCTGGGGAGAAAAATGGCTGTTATTTTCAATGTTAGGTTTTTATTTATTCTGGTCTCTAGTTTATTTATTTCTGATTTTTCTTTGCAATTTTCTTCCTCTACTAAATTTCAGCTAAGTTTCTTCTTTTTCTAGTTGCTTGTGGTAGAATGTTAAGTTGTTCACTTGAACTTTTTTCTTAATACAAACATCTTATAGCATAAAAAATCTTCATGTTAACACTTTTAATTTTTTAGATACAGAACTTCTAGACAAAAGACAAATACCACATGAAAAGGACTCAGTATTTTACAATCTGAAAAGGTCACTATTAACTTTATATGAGTAGAGGGAGATTTCAAAAGTTAATTTTTTTAAGTTCACTAATTATCATTTGCTTTCAACCTTTAGTAGACAAGGATTAATTATCTAATTATGGACTGGCAATACAACCTAAATCCTCCTGTGCTTTCCCTTTATGTAGAATATTTAAATGTACCAATCTTTTTTCAAGTGGACTCAAAAGAAACATAGCCCTTTAAAAACTGTAATTCTCATCTCACACAGTGTTGAGGCACACACATGCATGCATGCACACACACACTAAAGTGGGAAGAATATTTCAGAAAGCACACTTTTAATCATTTCACATTGGATACAAACTCACTGATACTTGAAAGAAAACTTTAAGATTTAAAGCCAATTTATGTGTTTATCATATTTATACCTCTCAAAAACAAAAGATATTTAAAATTGTGGCTGAATGTATTGACAAATCATTGACTTTAACAATTAATTTAAAACTTCTCCTCCTGGGATGCGTGGGTGGCTCAGTCAGTTAAGCATCTGCCTTCAGCTCAGGTCATGATCCGAAGGACTGAGCCCCGTATCAGGCTCCCGTTCAATGGAGATCCTGCTTCTCCTTCTCCCTCTGCTGCTCTCACTGCTTGTGTTCACTCTCTCTCTCTCTCTCAAATAAATAAAATCTTAAAAACAAACAAACAGCAACAAACTTCTCCTCCTCTAACCCCTAGAGTTTTACCACCTATACACACATTGATCTACTTAGTATTTCAAAAGTTAAAAGAAAAAGCTCTGTTGTAAATATATTTGAAACTTTTTTATAGACACTGAATAAAAATTACTATATTTATAAGTGATATACTTTAGTTAGAAAGATAAATAGTAATATTAACATGATTAGTTAGAAAAAAGTGAACCATTTTATTTATTTTATAAAATTTCATTTTGTTGTGTTCCTCTTCTTTCAACATACTTGGAGAACATATATTTTTAAATTTTCTTTAGTAAAATTTAAATAAAAATTGATATTGTTTGATCTTAGAGAGTTAAGCAAGCACTCAGACAGGTTATTATTAGCACATAGGAGAGCAAACAGAGTAAAGATTCACTTTATTCCCTTTGGACTATACCAAACTCAACTAAATTTTTCAGTAGCTAATTTTAAATTTATACTTTAAAAAATAGTCCAAATGACAGATCAAACAGCAATGCACACAATCTATGTTTCCACCAAGAAGACATTAAAAGGGACATCATTTGCAAACATAGAAGAATCTGGTGGGTGTTCCCTTGATGTAATTATGGAAGTGTTATGTATAGATAAATAATAAATAGATAAATATATATGCTTCTAGTCAGAGATTATACCATGTGTGATTACATTAATTTTCTATTCATTGAGACTTGTTCATTACACTTAGTGAAATATGTTTTATATTCAGGAATACAGTATATTTTTCTTCAAAAGCAGGTTTCATTATTTTAAATTTTTCTTAATTTCATAGTAGTGATTCAAACTGATTCATTTCTTTTTTTTAGATCTGAAGATTGGGGAATTCACTCTTCATTTTAGTAATACTGTCTACCTGTTCAAAAATAAAATGCCAGGTGCAATTTAGGGCATAAAATTTTAAAAATGCAACTGAAAGTCAGAAAGTGATATTCCCATGAAAGGCCCCAGTGGTAACATAACAGCTGAAAGTAGTAGAAATTTTGGCTCTAGTTAAGCTCTGGATGTATCACCCCATAAGCCAAATTATTTTGTGAAAATCTCCATTCCAAGGGCCCAAAGATAAGCCTGGGTAAAAATATTTTTCAATGTACAGCTGTTACTACATCAAGATGACCTTTCTGAAAATGAGTTAGACTAGCTTGCTCTATGGAAGTCCTCATGATGTATTTCTTTAGAATGCCCCAAAATCTTCAATTGCTCTATTCAAAAACTTGTAATGGAAAATGTCATACTGCATTGGATAAATATTAATTTCTCAAATTATGTGAGACTATCTGCTGCCTGGCTTTTCACACAATTGTTAGATTTCCTCTTAAAATATAATCACTGTTTAACCCCTATAGAATAACATGTCACTGTGAGCTATAGTTGCCCCACTCCATAAATGATACTAAAGCAATACTGGAAAATGTTTCCTAATTAGACAGCCTTCTATAAAAATAATTTTCAATGTGCAACATGAGATGTCTATTCAGGAGTCCATATATCAAATTAATAATGTTCGTGCTTTTGGCTTATCTAGAGAGCATTCCTGAGGAAGTGAAGCAGAACATGGGTACCAGGACATCTTTTCATAGACTTGTCGGCTCAAACTTACACCGACCTGCTATTGAGTAGACTCAGAAGAAAAAGTTTTCTAGAAGTATATTATCTGTTTTACAGAATCACTTCTATCTTTGCCTTTTGTTCATCTTCCTTCTCTGTAAATGATGACACATCTCCAGAAAGTTAGAAAGCAGAAGAGAATTACATTTTCCCACAAATATTACCTGTAAGGATGTCCTTAAAACAAAAATTTGAGCAGAATTAAAATTCCTTGGGGTGTGATGCTAGTTTATTTTCTTCTATTTATATAATGAGAAGATTTTGCTCCATACTACCAAATAAACTGAGACAGCACATAGTTTTCATATGGTGTTCTCTAACTCTGGCCCAAAGATCCTTGTACCAACCATTGATGTTGAGTTTCACCATGGATCGTCCTTTGGTTGATGAAATGTCATTGCCTAAAATGTGAACCTAGGCTTTCAATGAACTCACCTGGTTTGGCTTCCCCCACACCTTCCAGCGAATCTTCCAGAGAATAAAATTCTCCCAGGTAGTCTGGAATTCTGTGGTAAGTAGGCATAATAATCGTCCCACACAGACATCTACATCTTAAACCCCAAAATGTGTGGATATGTTCTATGACAACAGGGATTTTGCAGACGTGATTAAACTAAACCTCTTGAGATGGGAAGCTAATCTGGCATTATCCAGGTGGACCCAATCCAATCACAGTGGTTTTCTGAAGGAAAAAGCAGAACAGTCAGTTAGAAAGTAAAAGAAGTTGTGGTCGTCATTGCAGTGGTTGGAGAGATGGCAGGGAACGCAGGGGAAGGGTCACCAGGGAAGGCAGGTGGGTGAACTTTAGAAGTCAGAACAAGCCAGAAAATGTTCTCTCTAAGAGGCTGGCAGCCCTGCCAACACCTGGAGCGTTGGGCTTCTGACCCCTAGCCCTGGAAGGTAATACATTTGCATTGTTTAAAGCCAGCAAATTTGTGGAAATTTTTTAAAGCAGCAAAAGGAAACTAATACAGTATCTATGAACACATATGACACAAATCTGCCCTCAATCAACAGCCTTGGTCCCACTAGGCAGCTTTTAGTCTAAAACAGAACCATCTTAGATGTGGTGTAGAAGTTTGTGGAGCAGATATGCTGTCTCTTTCTCTCTCTCTCTCTCTCTCTCTCTCTCTCTCTCTCTCTGCAAAATAAGCACACATTTTTATTTTTGTTTTAACTAAAATAGAATTATAGACAGATGGATGCATAGATTCTATTTTGAACTTGCTGTTATTACTGAAGGCCGTATTGTATACATAGCTTTATTTATTCTTTAAAATGGCCCTGCATGATTAAGCCCTATAGCTCGTTTGACTAGTAGCCAGATGAGGAATAAAATTCAGCTTAACTGTCCTTACTATATAATAAGAAAATATGTATTGTTTGTATGACTGATAAATGTTATAGTGAGGAAAGATGCATTAGAAGTTGTTTGGAATTTGTTAAATACACTTGAATGTTAATATATGCTGAATTATCAGCCATGCATCTGGCCTGAATGGCAGGAATTAAAATTTAGATGATGAATCACACTGAGTTGAGAATTATATGCAGCATTAAAAAACTTAGTTAAGTAATCAGTCTGAACTCTCTCCTGTACCTATAGAAATAGAGAAATGGGCCTTGCAATGTTGGGGAAAAAGAATCCTTTTGTATTCCATGTTACCTTATTTTATGTTAAGTTAAAAATATTTGAATAATTTTAGATTTTGAACTTTTTTGAAAATATTGAAAAATAAAATATATACTACATATCAATTTAGACTATATATCTATATAGTTAATTAAAAAGAATGTACATAATTTCTTACAGAAGACAAGTAAATAATTATTTATTACCAATGGAAGATTGTAATTAATCTCTCAAATACTCAGAGTTATGGTTTTTTGCCCAAATCACAGGAAAAAAAGATTAGCACGCATTTAAAATTCAGAGCTATATACCCAATTTTTTGTTAATCAGTTAATATTTTGATTGCGAAGTGAATAGAAAAATAGCTGAATACCTTGCTAATATTATGTCAGTAAAAAAGCATAAAATGGGGCTGTGATTTAGTCACTTAGCAATAACTTATCTTCCTGAGGAAGAGGAATATGTCTGTGTCAATCGACCTGTCTTATATCATCTTTCTAAAAATTGTTAGAGACATGAAAGCTAGGTTTAGTGCACAGGGCCTAAGAAGGGAAGTAGGAGATGAATGGCTAGTAGTATGCCATGCAAAGTGCAGCAAGGTAGAGTCTCCACAGTGTTTTCACTGTGTGTTCCTAACTTCTAGTGGAGGGAGAAGTTCATCCTCGGGGGAAGCCCTTTTTGCTTATTGGTGATATGACTTTCCCACTTCCCACCACTTCCCAGTTTCTCAGGGTTATTCTGTCCTCAGCTCTAGTTCAGTTATAGGGCTTCTCTAGAACCACATCAACAGGTGTCCAGAAGCCATTACTTTGGTTTAGGGAATAGCTTAAGGATGGTATTCACCCTGGATAGCATGTAAATACCAAGTGATGTCTTGACATGCCAAAAACCATCTGAGCTATTTCAAAAGGTGTGTAAGATCTTGGCAAATGTTGATGGGATGGGAGGATTAACTGGCATTGGATCAGGGTACAAGTCCTGGGAGATTATTCAGCAAGTGGAAACAGTCAGAGGTGGATGAGGTCTCCATGTACTCTCCTGCAAAAACAGTGATGCTCGCTTTGGCCGATTGCTTGATCCACTTATTCTGTCTTCTCTGGGAAAGGACTCTGTATTAATTCATTGGGGCTGCTATAACAAAATGCCATAGACTGGATAACTTATAAGCAACAGAAATTTATTTTTCATAGTTCTGGATGCTGGGAAGCCCAAGGTCATGGAACCAGCATGGTCAGGTCCTGGTGAAGACTCTCTTCCAGGTTGCTGACTGCCAACCTCTCACTGTGTTCTCACAAGGTGGAAACAGCTAGAAAGATTTCACGAGTCTCTTCTATAAGGTCATTAATCCCATTCTCCAGTGCTCTGCCCTCATGACCTCCCAAAGGGCCCACCTCCTAACACCATCATTCTGGGGGTTAGGATTTTGACATATGAATTTTGAGGCAACATAAACATTCAGACCATAGCCAACTCTCTCCCATTTTGGTACAGTTTTCCAGAAAGAGTTCACGTGTTTGGGACCTGCCATCTATTAAATTCCTCTTCTTCTTCAACTCTCTCAGTCCACTTTCTAAATCTGTACCCCATCTACTGTATTACTCTATATATCTACCCCTCATGGGCTGAAATTATTTTGTTCCTGCTCTTTCCTGATGGAGCTTGATGGGCTGTTACACTCAATGTTCTAATTATTGGTGATCTTGAAACAAATAAATTTTTTCCTCGAGGGAAGAAAGGGGCTAAACTATAAACACACCCAGAAAGAGTAGACACAAAATGGGCTTGCCATCCTTCTAATGAAATAAAGAACAAATAAGAAAAGCCAATGATCACTAATTTTCTGTTACTTTTAACCGTAACTGTGAATGACATAGAAGGATATTTGCTAGCAACTTCTTAAGTTGCTATCATTTGATATTCATAAAATGAAATTTGGTGGAGCGTTGCACTTTACCAGTTCAATTTGGACTGGGAAAGCCATCCACCAAGCAAGAATTCCTAAGTTCCATAGCATATGTTCATGGTCAGAAAGTTGTAATTTCTCTGGTTTGAATGAAGGATATTTGTGGTTTTTTATCTTGATTATGTATATTAATCACTGTGCTTTCATTTTCTCTTCCTAGGTTATTGATACTCATTATTACAAATGTTTACATAATACGCAATGTCTTATCCTACATCAATGTCACTTGAAAATATAGTCATATGAATGGATGCAACTAGAATAACATACAACTTGCTATCAATGTAGCTATAGTAAAATATTTTGGCAATATTTGGTAATATTAGAGATTGTTTTAAACCGGCTATTTTTGTATTATTTATTTTAAGTTAATATTTATTGAAATCATTTGATGTTTCATTTAAATTATTATGTATTTTAATATTTTGTATGATATTGCTAATGTGGAATTTATATAATTTCCCAGCAGTACCTCTATTGAAACTTTTGTTTATTCTGCTTGTCTCTAGTTCTTTGTTTTTGCTTAATCCTTTTGCTCTGGAAAGCAGAATTTTTTCCCCATAGAGTTTTTTGCTCTCCAAAAATGTCAAAAAAAATTGACAGCTCTCCAATGGAGATGAAATTAGAATAACAGCCCACAAAAGGCAAAACCCAACCAATAAGCACATAATTGTTCATCAGAACCTAGAACTTGTGAGATAATGACTTGTTTCCAAGGCAGTTATGTCATTGCCTGGTAAGCTTCAGATGTTGCTGTTCAGGCATCATCATCAGAGGGCAAATCGAGGGTCTAAACTCCTCCCTGAAATGTGTAACATCAGTTAAAGCATGAACCCAGCAGTCACTCGGCATTGTTTCTATGAGGTTACTGAAATAGCCTCAAACATCTAAAAATGGCTGCCTCAGAGGGGAAATCCAGCAAAAAAGAGATCGCCATGAATTTGATAGTTTTTTGTTATTGTTGTTTTAACCTAATGAGTTTTAACTCATTTTTGCTAATGAGTTTTTTTTTAAAGATTTTATTTATTTATTTGACAGAGAGAGAGAGAGATCACAAGTAGGCTGAGAGTGAGAAGGAGGCAGGCTCCCTGCTGAGCAGAGAGCCCAATGCGAGCCTCGATCCCAGGACCCTGAGATCATGACCTGAGCCGAAGGCAGAGGCTTTAACCCACTGAGCCACCCAGGCGCCCGCTATGAGTTTTAATGGGGAGGTACCAACAAACCACAAACTGAATCAGTGAAACAGGCTCCCGTTTATCTGGAGGAAATATAATTATCCCTGATTATTTATAATGTTAATAAGTACAATAATTAGTAATAAAATAATCTTAATATTTTAGGCATTTCTATTTGTGTATTACTGAGTTTCTGCCTTCCTGTGGCATTTTGATTACCAGAGTAAATATAAGGAGTATTTCAATTATATCCAGTTGAGTCAACCACGAAACTATGATTAGAGTGATTTTCTTCTCATCAATATGGTGCACTAATTTATATTTAATAAAAAAGGAAGCTATGTGTATAATATATAAGAGAAAATAGTATATATATACATTTTTCTTTAGGAATTTCTAAGCACTGAAAAGCATGCTTCGTGAAATGTAGGTCATGCATACATAAACATTTTATGACACCACAATTATCGGTACATAGCAGAAAATTAACCAAATGATAATAGCATATTAATCCTCTGTTTTACAAATTCAGAATGATTTCTAATGAATTTTTCTATTTAAGAGTCCAATTTTCTCTCGCATGTAGATAGCTAACGATTATAGATGGGCTCAAGTATGTTAGCTTCCTTAAGAAATTACCTGCTTTAGAGGGAAATTACCTGCTTTAGCACTCGTAATTTCTGGATGGCAAAGAAATATTGCCATGCAGGTAGTTTAAATTAACAAGGAAATTACATTTTAAATCTATAACTTTTAACGCACAGTTTTTTTATTAAAAGAATGACGTATTTTATGAATGTAGAAGAATTTTTATATAATTTACATATTTTTCCAGTATAATACAAGTATTTGTAAATAACAAATTAAATTTCATGACCTACTTTACACGCTTGTGATACACTGGTTTTTATATTTTCTCCTGGCAAGATACCGTGCTTACTTCTGTGGTTTTGTGTATCTGCGAAGGAAATGACACACTCTGGGAAAAGTTGGGATCATCTCAGCTAAATTGCCAGAATGAAAACGATTAATGTTCAACGACAAAGCACGGTCAGTTGCATTAATTCATTTGTCATCAAATGCTTTGAAGAATGTTTTCCAGACAGCCTAAACCATCTCTGTCGTAATTCTATGTGTTCTTACTATCGTACAAATGCCACAAAAGCAGGTATCTATAAAAGACAGGTACCCTCAGAACGAATAAGATCAGACTGACGTCCACTGTAAAAACCCCTGACTCTAAGCATCAGTTAAATCCTTACCTGATCTGTTTCCATCAGTTATTGAATATGCTCAGCTTCACTGTGAATTGAAATGGTAACTTAACAAGACAAAAGTGAATTTTCCTAGGTGTGTTTCCCAGACACAAGAGTTCTGGGTCTGTACTTTCAGTATTTTAGTTCAGTGAAGGGTTGCTGAGTGACGGGAGCTCCAGTGGCTTCTTAGGGCGCCGTCTTGGCTCTCGTCCTGCTCTCTCCACGGTTCTCCGAACCACTGAATTCCTGAGTTCAGGTTCCTTTGCACTGTGACGATAGAACAGATTACATGAAACCCTGTGAAATAGTTACACTCATGGTCAACTACAACACATGGTAACTAAACATCAAAAAACTTACAGTACTAAGATCATAAGAACAACAAAATTAATGATTCAATTGTTCTTAGTCACTTTGAGAACGGAAAAGCCTGCAGAGAGTCCTCATCTTAGCTATCCAATTTTTCCCTTTAGGGCAAACAGGGTCAGAGGAAAAGATGGGTCTGTGGAAGTATAACTTTGAGGTAACGCTTGATTTGAGGCGCTTTCAAGCGTATTTGGGGTTAAGGCAGGCTGTTCTCAGATTTTGCCTAAGGAGTTCCCACTTGATTGACGGGATCCTACTTCATTCACCTTGCAGAGTGAATAGAAATAGAGAATTATGATACAAATTTTTATTGACAGGTCCCCCTTGGTATGAGCTAGGGTGCTCCTGCCTTTCATTACATTGTCCCCTCCAGTTTCTTTCCCATATTATTAGGTTTAAACTTCTCAAATTTCCTCTGTCCTCCGTGCCAGCTAATGGATTTTCCGTATTTGGCTGGGTGATATTTCACATCCTAGCTAAAAACTAGTGGAAGGAATCTGAGAAAGGTAAAGAGAAAAATATTCCCCTTTCCCCTGCAGAAAATTCAGTGGTATTCTGCATCCTACTATGAGTTCTGATAAACTTGAGAAATGAGAACATTCACCAAAGTCAGGGCAGAATTTTGGGAAGGGTGTCTAACGTTCGTGTCGTTGTTACATTGTCCCAGAGGAGTTCTTTGTAGGGGGACTGGACACCACGCTGAGTGAAATAAAGTCAAGCAGAGGAAGCTAATTATCATGTGGTCTCACTTACTTGTGGAGCATAAGGAATAACATAGAGGACTTTAGGAGAAGAAAGGAAAAGTGAATTGGATAAATTGGAGGGGGAGCCGAAGCATGAAAGACTGTGGACTTGAGAAACAAGCTGAGGGTTATGGAGGGGAGGTGGGTGGGG